>JAAGAY010135073.1:0-31811 GCA_011801015.1 Ardeotis arabs
GGCCCCGAGCAAGGCCGACTTGTTGGCTGGAGTGACAGGCGTTGTTTTGTACCGCAGTTTAGGTTCATTCGCACTTACCTGCGATCCTTCCCCAGCTTCTGGGCACTCGGTGTTGGCACTGGCGCCATGCTGACAGCCGTGGGCTGAACTGTGCTCCCCCTCCCCCAGCGACACTAGTTTAAAGCCCTCCGGACAAGGCTGGCAAGCCTCTGGCCAAGGACACTCTTCCCCTTCTCGTTTAGGTGCAGGTTTTAAATGGCATGCTTGCGTTAACACAAAATGTCAGGCACAACAACAGGCATTGATGCCAGACCCCCTTCCTCTCAGTCACACGCTTTGTTCCTAGCCAACTCTATATTAATATATGAAATCATTTAAGGTGTCTGTGGAACTCAGTTGAATGTATATACAAATGCAACAAGTTTTATTTACAGCAATCAGTTGTTTCACATATAGATATTAATACAAGCTGAAAATTACCCAGCTGTATTTATAATCAAAATGAATGGTGGCTGTTAGCTATTCCTGTAACCAAGAGATGGTGACTGGGAAATTCTGCTAGTGCAAAGGCAAGACAAAATAAAACTAAATTGTACATGTATAAAAAATGAGAATGTATTTAAACTAGTCCCAGGGAGACTTCAGAAAAACTGTCAGGTAACTGCTGTTAACAATGTGGCTTATTTTTTTCTTTCTGCCTACCTGAAAGTAAAGCCAGAAACCTTGGTGTGCAATTTGCACTCAGTATGAATTTTGTCTTTGCAACCTTGGAAAATATAAAATATACGTATATGGATTCTTAGACCATTTGAAGAATAAAGCATATGTACCTCCTGAACAACTTCACAAACTCAGAATTTTTACAGGATACCAGAAGAAGATTTATAAATAAAAATAATTTACTTCAGAAAAAGAGGCAATTCCTTCTACTCTTCACTAAGAATGTCAGTTTCCTCAGCTAGAGCTCTGTCAGAAAGACTTTTTTAGGATGACTTTTAGCAAGAGATTTAGCTTCTAAAGTTAGTAACTGGGGTTCAAACCCGACAGATACATTATATATTTTGGAGAAAAGTTTGTGTGTTCAATATCTCTTAGGTTTGGTCAACCAAAAGCTAGTTTAAACTATCTTAGGTCCTAAGAGAAAACACTTTCAGAAGAGCATTCCAAATACAAGAGAAAAAGATAAGGAGCACAAGAGCCTAAAGAAAAAAAAACAGAAGTGAAGACAGAGCAAAGCAAAAGAGACAAGGAAGTCTGAATTATTCAGATGACTTCTCTTTTTTCCTCTGAAGACTTCCGAGAGTAAATTCAGTCTTCTACATTAATAACCTATGGGACATCTGTTACTTTTTGGCTAAGAGCATACAAAACCACAACAGAAGAAAGAGAGACAAAAAGAGGAAACAAAACTAAAAATATTTACAAAATATGTTTCTAAGTTTGGAATAACAACATTTTGGAATAAATGAATGAAACACATTTCTTCTGTATTCCATAAGTGAGGAGTGGATTATAACAGAGTGTGCATAGAGGATACCTTTAGCATTTATAAACTGTCATAAAAATTTAGACATGAAAAGAATTTTCTCATGAAAGTACAAAAATTACAGAATTGTTGTTTTGAATTAGTTACATAATAGTCAACTGTCCCATGAAACTCTGATAGAAGTCCAGTTTCACCTTTTCTTAGTCTGTGTCTCTTCATGGATCATCAAAAACTGTCCAAAATTGAATAAAGCTTTGTTATGTGGCAAGAAGAAGGAGATCATAATAGGATGAAAAATGTTATTTCCACTCATGCCCTTCTCTAAGATTTGGAGCTAACTTCCAGTAATGAAGGATGAATGCAGTACCCAGATCAGACTGACAGCCAGCAATTCTAAGTGGCTTGAACTGAATCACGGTCTACAGTAAGAGTGTGTAATGGTAGCAAGCATCTAATGTCTGTCTCACTTTACAGAGAAACAGAGTACCTGAACAGCCTCCCTAATCTAAGCAGAGCCAAGCTTCTGCCTGCAAATCCGTACCTCTGCATGGATTTCCACTGACATCATTAGACTGTGTAGGTAATTGTCCATGCAAACAGATTTATCTGCAGGTTATGGGCCAGAGTTCGTGTCTGCTTGGTTGTCTGGTTTCCTCTGTTCATCTGGGAGTCTTTTCAGTTTTGGATATAAACTGCTGCTCAGCCCCCAGAAATTTTCCCTTCTTATTCCTCTCTCCAACTGACTGCTGAATTCTTGGACTGGAAAATGCCAGAGAGAACAAGACTTTCTGAAAGTCATACTTTGTGAAGCAAGACTCTGGTCTATCCTATACCCACTGAAATTGTGCTACGTATATGAAAGAAAACAAATACATGAACACAAAGAATTAAATTCAGGTTTTTAATTAAAAGAAAAGGTGAGAAGAGATGATAAATGCTACAAAAACTGTTTCTGTACCTAGATGTTAAAAGGCAGCCCTGAAAGACATTCTAGTCATATTGTTCCTTCCTGCATTTCCAGTAAAGTAATGAATCAGAATGTGCTACTTGGAAAGTTAGTTATAGAAATCCAGGTTATTTGATGGCATTTACAGAGATTTGGCTCATACTTAAATTATATACTGTATTTAAGTACTTAAGAAAGAGAGATTCCTGCCATGATGCGTGATGATTATTAGTAGTATTAAAAGATATTTTAAAACAAGAACTTGCTATGGGTTTCATAAATTTGGAAAATAGTCTCCTAAATGACAAAATAACGCATCAAGAAACCTTGTATTTCATTTATGTTTAAGAAAACCACAACCAAAAAACCCCATTAAAAGCCAGTCCTCAGGCATGCTTATTTATATTACTTACAGACAGGGGGTCCTAATGAGAGAAAAGAGAATAGAAATACCTGACTTTGAAATCTGACCAGTTTTGTGTTCCTGAGCACTTTGCATTTGACCCTGATACATGATTTCAGAGGACAGGATGCTGCCAAAGTATTTTCTCTGAGTGCTACGTTTCTACTGCAGTGGAATATCAGCATAGAGCGTTTCTGGTTTCTCATTATGAGATTGATAATTTTAAGTAAGAAATTAGTGAGCAGTAAAACTAATGATACATTTCTATTATGCCTGTACTTTTAGACAGACAGAGAAAAAACACTAGGAGATAATGAGAATCTGGCACTGAGCATGACTTCTTCTGTAGCACAGATCCTTGCACATTCCTTGAATAAATACCTGAGTCAATCCAAACACTTGCCTGGAAGCTCTGACACATTTAGCATTCATGGATGCCCTGACTGATTCCTCACAATCTCTCTATTATCCTGTGTAGACCACGATTCCTGGAGCAGGAAGAGCTGCCATGCAAAAGCTGAAGTTCACCTCTTAGAGACAGAGCAAACAGTTCTTACATGTCTTCTGCTCTGGACCAGAGTATTCTGGGGGCTTGACTTTGAGTGAGGTTCATGCTCCCTATGACCCTACCACTGAGGGCTGCAGAACTAAAGGATCCTTGCCCTGGTAGCCCTCTCCTTCTGGCATAGGCCTAGCTGGCTGCTTTTCTGCAAGGGCTGCTGTTTCTGTCTCCCTCCCATTTGGCCTACAAGTAATAATAGACTCAGCTTGCCAGATTACAACTCCGTGCTGTAAAAGTGTGTTTTTTATATTTAGGTTGCTTGGCCAAAAGTGTCTGGCATTCTCCAATCACAATAACTGTTAAAGGTTAAAAAACAGAGAACAGAGCTGATGGTTATACTTGGCTGGTGTATGAGCTTTACTATACCTCTGCAATGGTCACTTTTAATAGTAAAAAAGCTATAAAAGATGCAGTGACTGAGAAATCACATGTAAAGGTGGACTTAAGCCACAGGATGCACGCCTGTGTTATATTTCAGTTCCTTCACATACAAATTTGAGAATGTTTAGCTCTGTGATTCAGCTCATGGTGAAGCGAAGGAGAACCATGACTTTGTTTTGACAACACAATAGCACAAATGAAGATGAAAGCCAGGGTTTGATCTCTTCTCCTTTGCAGTAAGCAGGCTTAATTGAAATTAGAGCGGGACTGAGCATGAAGGCATTGTAAAGGCTGAAATTAATGTTCACATGCGTCCATCCCCCCCTCCATTCCCAGTTACGTGGAAGTGCAAAAGTACTTCAGAACATCAAATCTGACAGAATTATGTTGTCCTGAGGCAGCATATCAAAGCAACAGCTGTAGTTTCAGCCTGGTTTCCACCTATGTTTACTTCTGATGTAAACTGGAGGGTGGTGGTAGTGACTGAAAGCAGAGCACTATGAAATCTTAAAATAAATGTGTGCTATTTGTTTGGTATATTGCTGTAGTTTAATCCCACTCAAGACCAAGCTCTGCAGTCTCTCACTCCCCCCACCCTCCAGTGGGATGGGGAGGAGAACAGGTAAAGAAAAGAAGGCAACATTCGTGGATTGAGATAAAATAAATTTTAAGAGAACAATAGAAGAAAAGGAAACAAATGGAAAGTAAACAAACCAAACCAATAACAGCAAATACTGAAGTATGTACTGTACAGTGCAATAACTTACAGCAAATTGTGATGCCGGATTTCCTCTCAAGTAGCAGGAGCCTCCCCTCAGCCCCCTCCTCACTTTAATACTGAGCATGGTGTCCCATGGGATGGAATGGCCCCTGGGCCAATTTGGGTAACCTGTCCCAGCTGTGTCCCCAGCCACTGGTGCCACCAGCTCCAGCTCCTCTCCCAGCTCCGGGGAAAATTAACTCTGTCCTAGCTGGAACTAGGACAGATATTCTTAGAGAAAATAATGTTTTTAAAGTGATGGAACCTCAGACTACTCTTTTTTCTTCCCATATGCCCATTTTAGCTCAAATATTTGGAAATTGTTGCATTGTCTTTGCTCATCTTCCATCTTGCAGAGAAATTTCATAGGGCCTGCCTGGAGCTAACATAAATGAAGAAGCCTCACTTCAAAGTGTTACTGTAATACCAAGGGAGACTGGATACTGCAAGCAAGTAGTATGTTTTTAAAAAAATAAAAACAGGTTCTCAGACAAAATTTTAAATTTGGTTTCAATGGATATAAGCTCTGAATATTAAGGATCTAAAGTCCTATTTCTTTTTTCAGTCAAATTTGGCCACCAAAGTAAGACTGAAGGACTGAAAGGATGTGAATCAAAGTCCTTTTATTCCCTTCTCAACTACTTATCAAGAAAAGATAGGGCAAGACAGAACAGACGTATGCATATGTTTAAGTGCTAGGAGGAATGACTTGTATGGCACGTTTGGGAAGTGAAAATGAGAGGGAAGCTTGATCGCAGTGTCCAAACACACCACTATATATGCCAAAAATCCAAAATGTTGAACAAAATTATTGAGACAAACAATTTAACTGTAAACATCATATTGCAGATGACAGACAAGAGAAAAAGAAGAATTTAAGAATAGTACAGGGAGGACAAAAGGAAATAATTATTTAGTAAATCAAATTATTTAGTAAAATTAAATTTCATTTAAAGTAGAAAGCTATCAAATATTTAAATGTAAACAAATAAGAAACTATTCTGATTTATAAAAGTTTACAGATTGTGAGAATGAATCTTTGTCTCCTACACAGCATTTTTGAAACATATACTTACAACAGAGACACCTCATTTCAAGGCGAATAAATTATAAAACAACCTAAACAGATTTAAAGTATTATTAGTTCCAGGAATAAATACAATACTTTTTTTTTATGCTTCTGAAGAGATCTTTTCCAAGCTAATGCATAAAAAGAAGTGGTGTCTTTTTCTCATGACTTGATTTACCTAACATAGACATCAGGAAAAAACCAACCAACCAACCAACCAACATAGGCAAAAACATCAAAAAAAGCAGAAAGGGAACAGGCATTGCTTGAGGGAAATGAGTTGACACTGTAACTCAGATCAAGTAACATAAAAAGCTATGAAGGAGCTAGGCAGTCACTTCTCACTGCTGGATAAGAAAAACTCTCAGTGAAATTGTATCTTGCAGTGGGAAACCAGGTCCTAGGCCCTTTGAAATGTAATTCAAATACATAAATTTTACTTCAGCCACTCATAAAAGATTTCACTGGATTTCATTAGTGTCCATTGACACCACTGAGGCCAAGTAGGGCTAAAGACACAGTGTGCAAACAAAATCCATCTAAGAGCTTGACAGCTGTAGCAAATAAAGTATGATAATTGAGTTTGGATGGCAATATTGCTTACAAAAAAGATTACTTGTCCATATATATGGACTGCATCAATATTTCTTTTAAAGCAAACAAATTTTCTGGAAACCAAATTTGCTCACAAAGCTCTGTCTCTCTATTAAGACTGATTTGGGCTATTGGCATTTTAAAGGCCTGATAGGTGGATCATAATACTTCTAGTGTTTTTATTTTAAATAATGACTTATATAACTTAACATGTCATTGCAGTGACTTAATGTTATTTCTATCAATGTTACTTTTCAGATCTATGATGCAGAGAGAACTGCATATAAAAAAAAATATACTAATGGAGATAAGTCTCTCAGCAAAGGCATTTTCCTACTTGCACAAATGGCAAAGTTGTGGAGACTGCAGTATGAATAAACCAAGAACCTTTGGTAGACAGTGGTGCTGATGAAAGCACTGAAAAGGCCCAAGACAACCAATGGTGAAAGTTTCTGCGTTGGGAAATAACAACATGAGGACTTTAAGGCTGATAAATGGAAATCACATCTGCAATGGCCTACCTCACGCTTACAACAGAGCTTTCCTTAGCGCTTGTAAAAATAAACCTGTATGAACAGAAGTCAGAGGCAGTCCCTAGCAGTACGTACGTGCACTCCTGCACGCATGTTCCATATAGCGACAGGTAACTCTTCTGGCCTTGTTTAAATTACCACAACTATTACAAATGGAAAGTTCTCAGCTTCTGAAGAATGTATTATATATGCTCCTAGAGCATGTACTGCACTGGGGCTGCCTTGCGTTTAGTTGTTCAGCTGTCTTAGCTCTTGGATCAAGATCAAGTCTGATTAGACAACAGAGTCTGAGTTATCCAGATAAAGGCAGTTCTGGACATGCACACGAGCAATGCCCTGGGTACTTAAGGAACTGTAATATCAAACAAAAAGGTACCTAGGTGATAGCTGGCAGCAGCTTTTACTCTGTCTTGTTTTTGTGTTTGTTTTTTTTTTGTTTGTTTGGGTTTTTTTTAAAATAGAGTTTTGGTCTTACAAGGCTCAGTTTACCTTGGTCTTTCTTGGGGTGCTAAGCACTACTTAAGGTGAGACTTACATGACCTTGAGCCATCAACAGATACTCAAGCAGTGCTTGAGAAAAGAGTAGCACCAGGAGAAACAGCATCAATTTGAATTCCTGGCACTGTTTTTATTTTGCTGATCTGGTGAAAGTTTGGCCTCCTCTGCTCCTGCCAGCCAGCAGGATTCAGTACCCAAAGCCTTTCATCTTCCTCCTGGCAGCAGCAGGCTAGGTACTGTGCAACTGTTCCTAATGAATAAGTATTTCCTTCCTATTACATACAAACCTCTCATTTTTTTAGTCTGAGCACTGGAAAATTAATTACATCACCGTCTGTTACAGGGTCATACAGGCTTTCTACATTTTTGCATGCCTTTTCAAATGTCTTCTAAATTGTGCTTGCAATTTTAAAACTAGTATTAGATATAGGAGCATGGATAATACACAGATAAAAGAGAAAGAACAGTCTACATTTATTAGATGACTTTTTAGAAGTTTTGATGTGCAGTTATCATATGACTGAAAGAACTCTTGTACATACTCCAGACAGCTTATGCAACTGGAACACATGAACAGAGGGAAGCCCAGTGTCATGCTCAAGGTTTGCTCATATCCAGAGCTGACCTTGCAGTGAAATTGAAAAAGAGGCAACTTTCTTTAAGAACAGCCCTCATATTAGTCTCTCAAACTCTGTAACAAGAGTTGCTTGTTCAGGAAGCTAAAGCGTTTATTTAAAGCTGCATGCCCATAAATGAAAAACTCAGATCATAAGAAGAAACCCTATTTGATACCCTGCTTTGCTAATCAGTTATCTATCATGGATAAAAATGTGTTGATTTACTTGTTGAACTTCACTTAAGACATTCCAGACTGAAGCTAATAACACAACTAACACAAAATATGAAAGGCAAACTAAACAGAGTTAAAAAAACCCAAAACAATAAAAACCAAAACCCCAAAGTGCCCAAGCCTTTGCATTTGCTTCCCAAAATTAGTCACGCAGAAAGTGGTTTGATTCTTGAACCGTGTTTTTACTACTCCCAGCCAAATCAACAATTTGCATGATTTCTAGTCTTCAGCATGTGAGGCAGAGCACACAGATGTATGCCTGTCAGCTTTTCCAGTGCAACACACAAATATTTTCCTTCCACAGTGAAGGAGGTCCTTGACTCAGTGTCTTAGTAAGCAGACGTTATTCATTGTAACACAACACAGCTGTAATTCAGATTTCATTTACATTACTTTCTGTCAATGAGTCAAGCTGCACATTTAGATGAACAGAATACCATATCCATAATATGTTTTATGGAAAAGAATGGAAAATTACTCATGCTTTTTAAGGGTTCAAAAGGTTACAGAGGTGGCTTTTCTCAGCATGCCTAACCTAACTGTACTTCATTTAAAGATACTAATAAAGCTGTTTATGTATATATCTAACACTATCATGGCATATGGATTATAATGTTGAAGATTTAAGTGTGTCACCCCACACAGCCTTTACTATCACTGTGCAAACAGCAGGGCTATTTCCTTTCTCATGCCTTAACATGGAATATACTGGGTAGGGAACTAGTTTGGTTTTGCTTCTTTTGCCAAAGGCTTATAATAATAATGGTTAAAATGAAAGCAATAGCAGAATTGGTACTGAAGTAAATATGAAAGCTAAATCAATCTTTGCCTATTAGGGAAAATTCCCTACACCCAGCAGAACACTGGGGACAGGTTTGCTAGTGTTTTTAGTACCTCCTGTGCTTCTACAGCACAATGTGTTGATATCTCATAGTGGTAGCTATGGCTTTGATTAAAATGGGGGCTTCAGCTCTATTAAAGTCAAGAGAAACACCACCCCTACCCCCTGCTATGATTTGGTTTTGATTCAGTCTGTATTTAATTAAAGTCTCCTTGAAGTAAAATAAAACCTTAGGTAAAGTGGGAAAAGCTGAAAGAATTCATGAGGATTTGCCCCATTTGATTTTTGCCTAACATGACATCAGTATGTAACATTAAATAATACTGATCAATCTAACTCTCAGTGATTTTTATCACTACAGTAATGAAAGACATAAAAGGAAAAGGGTTTGAAAATGACGCTCCAAAAATCAGTTCAGAGAAGGTAAGACTACAGAATCCAACATCAAAATGTGCACAAAGGGGAGGGCTCTGCAGTGTGAGCTACAGCTGTCCCAGAAGGCACAGAAAGAGTCATCGCTTCTCTGGACATTACCCATAAAGCTACAATTTTAATCTCCTTATGCCAAGGACAGGGGCTGCAGGCTGAGAGATTTGAGCGATGCTTCAAAATTGTTCTGAAAATTGAAAGCCTGCCACAGGTTATCACCTTCAACTGCATATGAATGTGAGCAATGCGTACAATGCAACAGATGTTCCTTCAGTGGTTCCAGGTGAGGGAAAGACAGGATTTAACCAAGTCTTCATTACACCCGCAGGCTGAAGATGCTGTGGATCATCTCAAGCATAGCACTTGCCACAGATGCAATGGCTCAGTATTATTCTCAGGAGGGACTTGGATGGCTGATGCTATCAGCAAGGATGTGGAGAGTGTGTAAGATAACTAATACCACACAGTATTTAGCAGAAACAGTAACTCAGACGCAGGTTACAAATCCACATAGCTTCTTAGCTATAGATTAGTGAACAATATGTTGAACTTCCAACTGAAACCCAGAATTTCATAAAACCCCAAACAAACTCACAATGAAAATTCCCCAAGCTCCACAATAAAATAGGCCAACTAATGAACTTGTTTATTACTTTTGAAAGAAAAAAAAAAAAAAGCAAATCTTTAAATCTTATTTCAGTCCTGTAGCTTTGCCTATTTTAACAGCACTAGTATTATAAATTCTGGTTATCTAAACAGTTGTAGTTACCCATAAGCTGCTAAAACTGACTATATGAAGTCCCTGCATTTTGTCTTCTATAAGCAAAAGAAAACAAAACTCTTAAAGACAAAGGATTTTCACATTAAAATTGCTTATTTGAATAATACTTGACACTGTGTCTGTCCAAACTGCCAGCAGCATAATTCGTACAATTAGTGCATATACAGTTAGCTTAAATATATATAAGAGAAATCCTGCCTAGCAAAACCCTGTATTAATGTCCCTCAGAAGCTCAAATAGATTCCACCATCCCATCTCCACTTGGACTTAAATTTTAATTTAAATATTCAAAAAATGAGAAGCTAATGAAGAAGGATCATAACTGGGAAGAGTAGCATAAACTACAGGCAAAGTCTTTGCAAAAATTATGCTATTCTTTGAAATAATTAGAAAGAGTATTCAAGAGTTATATTTTCACAGACTAAAATGGAACCTGTAAACACTAAAGATTATTTTCAGAGAAAAGATTTGATGCGACATTACTCTTAGGTCTTTCCTGGCACATATTTTGTAATGGAAGCCTGTAGGCTGGTTATAACCTAGCCTTACGGATTTGCCAAGCAAGTGTTAAGCATGCTGTTACCTTTTAGGATTTAATGTTATATGGCCTAGTAAAAAGGATTTTTTCCCCCTCTGCATCTCAAGATTGTTTATCTTTTTCTCAGGCAGCTTCTGCAAACATGAAATTGTGATGGCAGAAGCAGTTCCAAACTTAGATTGTCTTTAGGTTTCGTTCTGCAACTAATCAGGCTATGGATTAATCACAAACCGTAAGGGATCTTCTATCACTCCAGAAATCTGCATGTGCAGAAAATTTTTTTTAGATTTTTTAATTATAAAGATTAAACAAGCTTAAGATTTCTCAATTTTTATTCATCAAAATAATTTGAGTGAAGTGGCAATCATCTGTCTTTTTGTGTGTAATGTAACATTTACATTTTGTTCATTAAGATATATTGCCCTCCTGTTGTACTCTTGCAGAAATGGCACATTTGAGCAACGGGTCACAGCTAAACATTATATCCAAGATATGAAAAAACATGGAAGAACAGGTTTTGGTCAAACAATGAAACTGCTGTATTGGATCAGAACTCCAACTATTCTGACTTCCATCTCCCATAGTAGCTGGTATCACTTGCTTCTAAGAAAAGCATAAAACATTCTTGCAGAGCAGCTACAGAATAACAAACCATAAAATTAATATTTCCTCCCGATCTGTCATTGCCAAAGGTTTGTTTATATACAGTTGTATATAATTCCTTCCAAACCTTGTTTCTTTTTCAGCTGTACTATAAATATTTTTATATCTGTAATTTACTTCCGAGACTATCAATTCAAATCTGAGCAAAGTTTAAGATTCTTCAATATGTATTGTTATTGATATTTGAAGTAGAATATTTTGGGAAGAAAGAAAAAATTTAAATTCAGCATCTTGGAAATGGTCTATGGTAAAACGCCGTTAGTGGCTTTTGCTGCATGCCATGCATATAAAGCTGAACAGCATGGATGTGGGTACTCCTCACTTCCATTTCAAGCATTGCCTGTTACTACATTAAGCAAAGCAATTCGTTCACTTAGAAGAGCCTACTTCTGTTAATGTATATGTAGTCATCATTTATTTGAGTTTCTAGAATGCCTAGAGCATGTATTTAACACTAGAAAAGGTAAAAAGATGAATATTTTTATTTTTGCTAATGTATCAGATAGTTCTGTATAATAATGTAACATTAAACAACTCACTAAAATTCCCAGGTCTCCTTCTTTCAGCCACTTCTCTTCCATTACAATAAGTAGAGCAAACACATTGGTTTTAACTCCACTCTGTCCCCCCGTTATAATTCCACTGCCTCCAGCAGGCACCCCAGAGAGAGCTCTGTCCTGCCACTTGCACTAATGATGTTAGGCTCTGATATGTCATTTTTCCCCAGATATATGCAAGAACTCTAATTTCCCCAGACTTCTTATTCCGTAACAGAGAAAGATACTGTTGCAATACTCTTTTAGAGGAAATTTACAAACCAAAGAAAAGGATGAAAGAGAAATAAAAATTAATTAGTAGCCGAGTACAGGAGTGCATACCTATCTCTGTATGTAATAGTGTAACACATACTGAGCTATTTTACTTTTGGAGTGAATGATCCAGAGGAACCTATGGAGGCTATCAGAATTACGTATCTGCATCTTTCAAGCTGATTCCTGGCCTAAAATTTGTACAACAAGTTACATTATAGAAATGTTTGGGCCAAGGACTCACATAGTAGGCAGCTAACTCGAGAGTAGAGAAGGGAAAGAATAAAAAGTGAGAAATGGAAATTAGAATAAAAAAAAATATCTATAATTTTTACTGCAGAATATCCTCTCTCAGAACTGCAGACCTCAAAAAGCAAACCTCCCTGTTCCAGATACTCATCTTGGGACGATCCCAATCAGACCCATGAGTACCCTACCACTTAAAATTGTAGAAAGCCACCGAAATGCACGTATAGGCATATATTCATAAAGGTGCACAGTACACTGATAACGTCACATTTTTGCAGATTGTATTTCAATCATTTTAAGGTAAAAATAATAGTTAAATTTCTGATGGATTTTCCTTCATTCAGAAAGAAATCTGAATAATTTGAAGAAGTTAGAGACAGGCATTAAGAGAAGAGGGTGACTCACTGCAATGGCATAATGGTTAGCCGCAGTCATTTTGAAGCTCAAGTTCTCTTAGCGATAGGAATCCGAGTGCTACTTAGTTTTTCTTTTAAGATAAACAAATGGAATAAAATTTAACATCTTCGGTTTCAGTCTTGTGAAATCACTGATTCTCCCTTTAAAGATCTTTTTCTTAGAGTGTACTGTTTCTTTCTGTTCACATGTTGTGGCTCTTCTTTTCTTTGAGTGGGTCATTTTTGTTCATTTTTTTTCCCATCAATATTCACACTCTCTTCTGAATCTCTCAAAACACTCCTTCATAGAAAACTCTTCTGCTCTCCTTGCTAAAAATTTATGCAAAATCTTTCAGTGGCATTTTGTGGTTTTGCCCTTGTTTCCCTAAAATTCAGAATGAAACATCTCATTGCATGTACTACACAAGCGAACAGCACTTAACTGGCCTGGCCAGAAAGCTTCTAATCTAAGTGGTTTTGGATTCACCAGTAAAAAGAAAAATGAAAAAACACTCATAATATTTTGGTGATTATTGCTTGCTTTTTTTCATTAGTGGTCTTGTTCTACTTAGAATTCAGACAATACCTATGTATCCATGTATTTTGCTGTGAACTACGATTGCTGCTACAGTATGCACACCATGTATAGCATATTCTTAAAAGATCTAGGAGATGAGAACTTTCAGCTCTAAAAGGAAAGCAGATGAATTCTGAATAGTGTTTCTGCTGTGTCGTGTGAAACAGAAATTGTTTTTCTCAACAAGTCTAGGAAATTATTTTAACAATTAAACCAGAAAATTTGCAGAGTTCTTTTTAATTCATTTTACTAAGCCTCCAAATTTAACTAGCAAAAAATGGAGACTCTGATGGAGTTTTTGAAAGCTAATTTTATCCAATAGTTATGTAACATGACTCAGAGTTGAACTGAAACATATATATGGACTCAATCACCTACACTGGCCGAGGGGGTAATTCCATTGACCTCAATGGAATACAATGTGCTCTAAAAATACGCCTTTTAGGAAAAAGGAATTGAGCCTATGAGAAAATTAATTAGATTTCAGAAGAAAACAAATTAATAGTGATATTTTCCTCTTCTTAAATGGTAGATATTCTCCTTTACACGATTGGTTTTTTGGTGAAAATTTTTAATACATTTCTATCAAGAAGTTATGGCCCCACAGAAGCACTAGATATGATGGAAAAGCAAGAAAAACAGAGTCCCCAGGGAAATATAAATGTTTATGTTGCAGAAGAGCTTCATGTCTGGTACAGTTGCATTTCCTTATCAGGTTGAGACATTGTTAAATTGATGCTTCATTCTCATCTGGCGTTTTTATCCCCTCCTCTCTGGCTTTTCTCTGGCTTTTTTTTTTTATATATGTACCTATAGTTTCTTAAATTATAGGTACATTTCATATTTTAAGACATCCAAAACTGACAGGATTTAAACATAACTATTCTATATAATTATGTCCTCAAAATATTTCCAAATATTTCTAATTTTGCATTTGCAAAATAAAAAACATTGCTCATGGCATTAATTTTTTTTTGCAGAGGAACCTTTGAAGTGAAGTAGATTTTTATGATGAACACCAATTAATGGGAATAGTAATGCTCCCCTAAAACCAGTAGTGGAACAGCCCCTAGCAAAAAATAAGAATTAGAATTCATGATTGCATTAATCAAGAATTCACATTTGGCCTTGTTTTGCTCTGCCTATTTTAGAACTTAACTATTTTCATAGCTATTTAAAAATAAGCACTGCTTTTTTTTTCTATAATAGAGAGAAATAAAGTAACCTAGAATAAAATAATAAAAATGTCTGAACAATTTGGATATAAATGTGTAGCAATGGCATACCAACATCTGCACAGTTGGTTTTCTTTTCTGAATTCTAACTTGTGTGCTGAAGAAGCATGTCAATGTACCATCTTATACACGAATACTCAGAGCAATGGAAATTTGTACCAGGTAGGATAAAAATATTAGATTATTAGATTTTTTTTTTTTTTTCAGTAGCAATTTGCAACTGTGAGCATGAGAAGATTGCTGTATATCCAAATGCCTGCCGGTAGAAAGACATGACTATCTGAAAGGATAAAGCCCTGAGTTCTGAAGACACATACCACAACAAATAAAATGGAGATAGAGGTTTTAAATGTCTCATTTTCTTTGGTTTATGCTTGCAGAGCACTTATGTATAATGGTTACATGAACCGTGCTAATGCATATGTGTGCGTAAGACCAATCCTCTGGAAATATTAAAAATTCCTAATGGCCTGTTATCTGAAATGAACTCACCACAAAACTACTTCAGCTGCTTTTGGCTTAGGCAGAAATGAACCAGAGCACTGACTAATACATGGCTTAGTTAAGATAGTTCTGAAAAGATGACTGTATTCCTCATCAGCACCAATGCTTTACTCTCAGTTGGATTAAATGAGTTGCTACCTGTTTCCAGCCACTGTTAGGTGCAAGATGAACTCTTCTAAGCTGTTTCAATTATGCTCTGGTTCTTTGCACAGATGTCACAGTCCCATCACATTTGCACTATTCATCCTTCCTTGGGTGCCAAATAAATGGAATTTCTGACTCATTTTTACACAATACCTTCCCCAGCTTTCTTTCATGAATCTTTTTCAGAGGATCTGTGTATATTTGCTTTGAAGTCATCAGTCTTCTACACTCCCGTTAGTTTTCCTTCAGGTTAGTGTATCATAGCTCTCATTTTTGTGTCAGTTTGGTTACCCTTTAGAAAATTCATGTTGCTGTACATTTCTTAGACTATTTTTACAAATTCAAATTTAAATAGTGGTAAATTTTGAAAACTTGACCCATTCCTCCACTCTTACATCCTGTCTTTTGATGAACCTGCATAAGAGGTTTCTACAGATTGTCATTTTAGCATTATTTACTGATTTTTACATCCACTCTCCCTGCTCTCTGCCTCTCTTCCTCAGCACTTTCTGTAATCTACGCTTGCAGAGAGGTTGTGATGCCTGGCAATCTCTTGTGCAATACAAAATCTTAAAGACAGGGCAATGACATTGGCTCATTTTAAAGTTATTTGGGGAAATAAAAAAAAATGCTTCATTTTAATAGCATCTGATGAATTCTGAGATAGGATCAAAGAGTTCAGCTGAGTGACACAGACATAAATCTACAGGCACCTGTATCCATCTCTTCCCTGCATGGTCTGCACGGTCCTGCTGCCTCTCCTCTCCCCAGATCCTTGCTGACAAGGTGCGAGTCTTTCTTGACTCAGTACAAGATCCAACTGGCATGTGAGAAATCTCAGAGGAGGGATTTCTTGGAAATAGGGATGAGAGCAGAAGTACAGCAACCAGCAGTCAGTCTGACCTAGCTTTAAAAAACTTGCATTTCACATGCAGAGAAGCTGTGTGAGTTCAGTTGTATGCTGACTGTCAGCTGGAAGTAAATCATCACCTATCCAACAACGTAAACAGATCTTGTGGGTACTTCACATCTATCTCTGTATAAAATCAGAGTGACTCAAATTAAGTCACTCATGGTTTTTAATTTACATTTCTTAACCTATCGTGCCCTGTATCCTATAAATACTGCTCCTACCATTTATAATCTGTGGCAACAAAACTCTTCAGAAAGAATGTTAAGCAAGAGATTTTGCTGCTTGTGGTATTCGCAATTTACACTAACTTTAATGATATTGTGTTGTCTCGTAGCAGCATTTGAGTTATGTAAAGAACGCATTTCTGCATCTCATGCCTCCTTGTTGGAATGTATTAGAAGCAGCCAGTGGACGCAAAAAGCACTTTCACCTGACCAGGAAACCGATATTATTGATGGAATACTATAGGTAGCTAAATCTAGGGCTAAAGTACTCAGCAGTACTTTAGCCAGCTTTTTTTTTTTCATTTTTTAAGTATCTGAAATTATAATCCTGCTATCACTTTTTGATGACTATTCCACCACCACAAAAACAACCCAAAACTGTGCTTTAAAAGGCTATAAAAATCAGTTTGTCATTCATAAGTTTTTTATTTGATCCTGAGATCGAATCATTGATTGAGCATGAATGCTCCCAACGCTTCCATAGCACCAATTTTATCCTTTAGGCAACCAGACAAAAGCTTACAGATTGTGTATTTTTTGGCTGACCTTGTGAAGTTTAAGAGCCTAGCCCATTTCTCCTCTTGTCTTTCCTTTGACAAACTGCATTCCAAGAAACATAGCAGTGCTGGGATAACTCTAAGGAAGCAATCAAGAAAGCACAGTAGAATTTTTCAAAACTTTCACAAAAACAAATAACCTGGCAATGAAGCTAATATAAGAAACTTTTATTTCATGCAGCTGTGTTGCAGTAGAGGGTCACCTTCCATTGGTGTGCTTGTCTCTACTATTGTAAAAAATCTTTGCACATGAACAGCAGCTTTGTTAAACATCTGTCTATAAACATAAACACCATAAACATACAAAATGAACTTAATTAACATCAAACATCTACATTTCATTTTGACAGCCTTCCATAATCTTTTCCCCTCCTGATTTTCTCCCACAAATGAGCTTTTTTAAAAAGCAAAAGCTTCTTTTGCATCTGAGATTTTCTCCTATATCAAATTAAAACAAAAACCAAAACAACAACAACAAACCCAACGTCTACATCCAAAGTCGAGTTTAAAGGCCAATTTAAAACCCATTTGAGTGGGTTTTAAGCACCCTGTGTGGTGCTCCTCACACTGTAAGCAGAATGAAACACTGAAGCTTTGGTTTCTAAGGGCTATGTGGAGCTCTTTTTCTCCCTTTTCAGTCTATGCTTATGTGGAATTTGCTTTGCATTTTGAAATCAAAAGGCCTAAATTCAAAGAAAAATCTATCAGAATTCCAGCAAGGCACATCATCACTGTGCTGCCCTTTGCAAAATTGAAGCCGCCTGTGCTGACCACGGAAGAACGTTTGCAGGCTGATCTCTGCTATGGGCAGTTCACCACAAACCCTCATATGGTGTCCTCCAGGCCACAGCTCTGCCCACTCCCCTTGCAAAGCTGGAAAGGGGGCAGCTGCTAGTGTGTGTGATGAGGAGAAAGTGGGTGGCCAAAGGCTGGAACCCGGAGTTCACTTCAGTGTGATGTGAACTCAGAGAAGTTTATGAGGTTTGCTCGGCAAAGGTTAGGCAGCTGTGTTCACATCCACATCTTCCCTAGGTAGTAAGGCTTCTTTTTTTTTATTTTTTTTTTCCTGATGAGCTAAACCAGTGTCTTAAAACATCAGTTTTCAGTTTGCAGCCTCATTAGGATGAATTCTAATTCTAGTTTTACTTCATTCTGGCCCACACCTAATCACTTTTTCATACCAATCTGCAAGAAATATTGCAGCCAAGGACTTCAGGCCCAAACCTGTTGACTTGAGCTACTTCAAAGGTGAATGTATTTGTATTTACACAATGGCTTCTGCAAAAAAAAGTTATGCTTCCTAATGTTATTGTTCTTTGAAAACGTATTCCAGCCTGCATGGCCTTTGCACTGCATTTCAGTAGACTGATTAGTAAGTGGCGAGTGATGCCTGGCCACTGCAGCACCCAATGGCTGTGCAAAGGTGCAAGTTAAACTTGAAGGGTCTTGTTGGACAGAGATTTAATCACCAGCCAACAGCTCTCAGAAGCTGTAATCTACATAAATTAGAGTTATATATGTAACACTGAACAGTTTCTTGAACACTCTTAAGTCTTTAGTTCAAGGGTATTTTCCTGACAATATAATATTTAGTGGAAAAAAAGCAGTGGACAGCATAACATATTTACAATGCTGATGCAGAAGTCTACATACTGCTCTGAACACAGGCTTACACACACACTGTAGACCATACTGGTAGCATCATCTTTATCACATTTGCCCCAAGTGTGTCATCACATATTTCCACTTTTGGAGCTTTGTACAGCTCTAGCTCCTTATGTTGAAATTATCCAAGACCAA
Source organism: Ardeotis arabs (assembly GCA_011801015.1). NCBI lineage: Eukaryota > Metazoa > Chordata > Aves > Otidiformes > Otididae > Ardeotis > Ardeotis arabs. Next base: position 18,742 of record JAAGAY010135073.1, read on the forward strand.
ACTCTCTATCTCACACTGATATGGAATCAGTGGAAGGAGATCTTAGACAAAACCGTTCTGTCACCTCTGAAAACAATGTGAAAGAGAAGATTAATGCTTTTAGTTTGAAAACCTTTTGCATCTACAAGCTAGGGAGCAAAGTGTTGAAATTTGACAGGACACAGCCTAACATATTTCACTTTTCTTATGAAAACCGACCAAAGCCTGCCAAACACACAAACATCTGAAACAGTAAGTCTACATGGGCTTATTAGGGTTTGCCTCATCATCATTGCTCCAGAGACCCCACCTGTCCTGGAATCTGGCCAAAGACTCAGCAGGGATCCTCTGCAACTGGAGCTGTGGGTTGCACTGGTCTCTGCAAAGTCATGGCACTGGCATGAAGTTCTCTCGCTCCTGTGTTTTCAGTTACTCATATTAGCCTTTAGTCATTGAACTGCTATTCCCCTAGTTTTAATCCTTATTAAAGCTGTTATCAACACCTCTGCAAGCAATGTGATGCCCAGCTTGGCCTGATTGATATTGACCTGTGCAGAAACCTGAAGATGAGGTTTCCCACGTGCTTGAAAGCTCCTGTTGTAGCAGGAAAACAAGAACTACTGAAAATGTAAACATAGCCCTGGATGTTTCTGTGCATTGTTCTTCGGGTACGTATAGGAAGATGTACAGAGACCTTCTGGACCTATTTTGGTTCTTATCAGCAGCAGAGGTTGGTTGTTTTTTGGGTTTTTTTTTTCCCCCCTTTCTTTTCAGTTCTCTTTAAGTGACTCATCCACTGATGTTTAGCCACAGCTTGCTTTCTTTGCTAGAATAAGCTTCCATGGAGCAGTATATCAATAGCAGAGGGAGGGGGAAGCTTAATTGCATCTTCAGCTTTATATGTTTCGTGCAAGAAACCTCACTGTTTTAGCAATGGGTGTTTCAAAATGCCTTAATTTAGCTCCTCTAAATAATATTTGCCCAGGTTTCAAAAGCCAGAAAAACCTTTCAGGAAGGACAGAAATGGTTCAAGCAAAGTTACTTAAGTAAAATGGGCTGTACCTTACTTATAAATCTTTTTGTTTGTTTGTTTGTAGGGAAAGGGAAAATTCATTAGGAAAAAAGGAATGAATAAAATCTGAAATTTCATCACCTTGATGAGGTCACACTTGATGAGAAACACAGGAATAAAGATTTTGTATAGAAATGCACAGGAAGGGAAAAGGAATAAAAAATTAACTAGAAAGTGACCGAGTTAAAGTTTGAAGACATTTGCTCAGTAGAAAATACCAAATACTGTATTGTATTAATGGAAAAACATTCCTATCCTCATGCACAGGAAGAGTCAAAATTACTTACCATCTGATGCATCATCAGACTTCACTCACTTTTAAAAGCTCGTGCATCTCCCCAGTTAATATTTTGTGCAACAATCACAGTAAATACATGGAAGATGACTAAAAAGAAAATAAGGCAATTCATACTGTATCACATATGTAACAGGCCAGAAAACAACAGATTAACATGTTAGGTGGTTAAATTTCCATAACAAATATCTACTAAAAATATAAATAATAGTTATTGATGTCAACTACCATTATGCAGAACATTGCAAAGGAAGGAAAGTTTGAAGCACTTACGAATTTGCTCAGTGACAGCTAAAGAAGTTAACCCATTCCTACAATATATCAGCATATAGCTACAGACTTTGGTTTGTCATGAATATGGGGTCATTCACGTTCAGAGACAGGATGTACTATTCTCAACAGAAAGGTCTGCCAGATATATCCTTGTAGCTCCATTCGCATGATACAGTGATAGTTACAGATGGCTATGGATGAAATGTTTGAATATTTTGATACAGCAGCAAACTACTGAAGGAGTATGGTGAGTAATTCTGTATAGCTGAAATGTTGATCCAAAACATTTATTATTTGCATTTTAAAAATAATTAATAAAAAACACGTGCATATAGTACAAGATTTTTCTTGTCAAGCTTGAAAGAAAATAGGTAAGTTAATGCTACGTGGCCAAGATATTCCAAACTAACTGATCATTTTAGGTGCCAAAGCTGACATGAAAAAGGAGCTTATTTACAGGAGATACTGCCTACCAACCTCCTGACAGACAAATTGCATGAGACATGAACTTAATTTTATTTTTTTTTCTGTATTTTGGCCTTAACAATATTCTGGACTTTGGTTCTGTTCTCTGTCTTTTCGAGAATCAATACGCAAATATTGGTATCTTAAATATTAATGTTTTATTGAGAAGAATCAGGTAGATTTCTTCTGGTCAAGACCAGGGTAGGTGATATAGCCCAGGCATGTCTGATGTAAAGGAATCAATAAGAAAACATATACATACAATACATTACCAAGATTTATCCTTTATGAATATATTTGTAGTAGTAGTGTATATTACTTTTCTTCCAAACAGTAGATGAACTCTACCGTCCTAAATATTCCCAGTGTCCTCTTCTTCCCTTTTTACAAATTCTCTCTCTCACTCTCCAGTTTGATTTTCTCCTAAATATTTAATTCTTAATTTTTTTCCAGTGCAAATTCCCTTGACCATAGCATGTGGCTTTTCCAAGCTTATCAAGAACAGTACTCATACAGAATACCAGCAACACAGATGTTCCTTACATCTGAAATACCCACCAAACATCTAAGGGAAAGTCTCTCTTGTTCTAGTTAGAAAATCTAAAGCCAAAATGCCTGATAGGCCACTTTCAGGGACAGGGCAGAATTTCCTGCTATTAACACCAGAGAAAAGAGGCTCCATGCATGCTAAAGCCCCACAGTACTCAAGCTCTATTTTTACCCTATGCCCTCAGTATGGAATCACAGCCATGACACTAAGATTTCCATTCCAGCCTAATCTCATATTTTTAAATTGTCTTGATTTTCCCATGGAGATGTATTTTCACACACACAAAAACACCACAAAAAGACCTGTGTGCTTTGCAGAAGTTGTGGAACTGTTTTGGAGAAAGTGGGAACTAAGCCAAGCCATTTGAGTCAGAAAGTTTGAAGATTAAAATCCTTCTGACTGTTTGTAAAGTGGCTTGTGCACTGGTAGCTTTGGTAATAAGAGTTTCCTAAAGATTGTTAAATTATGAAGCCTTTATTCACAAATTACTTGTCAACATTTGCTTACATCCTCTAAAGAAGCTAGGCTTTCCCATTTTGCAGGATGTGTTAGAATACAGTAGCTCCCACCCTAACTGTTAGGGTTAAAAATAAGAGTCTTGATCTACCTTAACTTGCACCTGTGCAGTTCAACCCATTCCAGTGCAAACCAAGGGGAATCTGTTGACACACTCAAGGGCAAAGCTGTTGGTTTGAATAACAATATAACTGACCTAGACAGGCTGGAGGAGTGGGCTCACTGGGCTGTATTAAGGGAAGCATAGCCAGTAGGTCAAGGGAAGTGACTATTTCCCTCTATTCACCATTTATTAGATCATATCTAGAATACTACATCCAGTTTTGGACCTGCACCTAGCTTGAATCGGGCTCTCTGCCTTCCTGTGACCTAGGGTCCTGGACAGTCTCCCACACTGCTTTCTCCTAAGGTTGACCTTCATGTTGCAAAGGTATAGGATATATTTATGGATGGTTAGAAAGGAGGATGGAAATCTCCGAAAACATTATACAAGGAAAGTTAAAAACCAGCCCACTGAACAAACAAAACCTAGATAAGCTATTTTAACATTTCCCACTGCTATTACTCTGCCATTTATGTTGTGATACACACAAGATTGATACATTACAAGAGCAAATCACTTTGCAAGGTGAAGTAGCATTCTCTTAAGCCAGATGCCTCTGTTGTCAGCCTTTTTATGCTTCTAAAGGGAGTTTCCAACTACTACATGACAATAATTTAACAATAGGCACGTGACTGGGCAGATAAAAGGAATTGGCTATATCTACAGTTGACAAAGGATGCCATGCAACTATGACTTCTGTATTTGGGAAGACCTCTGCCTGGCACTGACCATGCTTGCCTGACTCTCCATACTGCCCATTACTTTGTGCCATTGTCATGGCTTCATTCTGCTTGGACTATAGTAGGATGTATTGGAAACTCCTGGAGAGCTGACTGTTAATCTCTGCAAACATTATGCTACCACTACCACAGAAATTTGAAATACTCTGTTTAAGTTTGCCTTTTATACACACAATGCACCATCTCTGGAGGAAAAAAAAAATATTTAAAAAAACAACACAAAAAACCCCCCCAAAAAACCCAAAATCACCCAAACAAACAAAACCCAACAAAACCCAAACAAATGGTGAAACAGCCCATTGGGACTAAACTGATGCCTTTGCTGGGAGTAGGTCTTAGAGGACACTTTTGGAGACAAGTGCTTTGCTGGTGATCAAACTTTATTGTTCAGAGGGAAGTGTTGCACTTCTTGTGGTCATAAGCTCTCTTTAAATCCATAGGACCTAACAATGCTCACTTACATTGGAGAGGTTAGCTAGACCCTTGCTCAGCATAGCAGCTGTTCCTAGGAATGACTTGTTGTTCTTCATCAGCTGCATGATGACTTTGCCCAGGTCACAGCACACATTTTTTTAATCCAAAGACTCTGGCCTAATATAACCACATCTGGCTTGAGAACACTTCATCTTCTACTGCAATCGCAGAGACGGAAAATAGTCCTCAGTTTGGCTGATGCCTTTATAAAACATTGGTTCCAGATAACTTCTCTTGCTTGGATAAAAATTCATGTTTGGCTTTTACAAAATTTGTTTAGAAACGTACAAAGTTTGTCAAGCAAAAGCATGCAACTCTATTTGTACATAGCATCCAACTGTCTCCCTGTGTTGGGACACAGATGTTCTGCAGGCATGGACATGTTGCATGTGTACTTGTAGGTACACAGAATTAATCTTAGGCATTATCAGAAGAGAAAACCTTCAGTTACTTGTGTAGTGAGAAAGTATGTACAGCTAGTGTTGTTTAGCCACCTGAGTGGCCAAGTGGACATTGCACAGGGTGGGGTGAATTATGCTGTTTTCTCCCGGTTTCCATAACTCATCTTTCCTACTTCTGTCCTCTGTCTTCTCTCTCCAAATTCAACTATTTTTTTTCATTTGCATTTTGAAGAGCTTCTTTATTACATGTACTATTGCTGTGTAAAATTTTGTGATTAGATTAGTCATGCTTACAAACTCCTTAATTTAAGCATCATTTTAAATGACCCATGCTTACATATTCTTTTCAAAGTTGTACAAGTTATATGCAAACTTAATTTTTTAGAAGAATTTATTTTCCCTGCCTTTGGCTACTTTGTAAGGAATATTTGTCAGGATTTTTTGACATGAAGTGTTACAGTGAGGTAATTTTTTCCTTTTAGAAAATGTTATTTTCAGACAAGTTTTGAAAGGATTCTACAGATGAGATTTATATAACTATGCGATTGATTTTAAAGGTAGGTAAACAAGAAAATTGAAGTTCACTTTGTCTACTCGTGCCACATAGAGCAGTAAAATATTTTATATGTACATACAAGGGAGTTGTTTTTGACACAGAGTGGTTCCACAAAGAAGGAGAATTTGCTTTGGCTTTTCAGCAAGAGCTACATTAAAGGGTTTCAGTGATTCTCTGTTCACTTATTGACTCGTTAAAAAAACACCACTCCATCTGACTGACCAGGCAGCATAAAGGAAGCTAAAATTTTATTAAGTACTAACATAATCTTTTCATAAAACTGTACTAAATAATTTAAGTCACAATAAACAATGATAATTCAGGTGCCTCTCTCCCTGTATATTCCTGATGAGAACCACCGCAAAGTCTTTTGAATCCAAAACACAAAATACAGCTGCTTTCATTCCTGGTGATGATTCATCATTGAATAGCTCCCAAGAGGAAGAACTATAGTACAGTGGAATCAGGACTCACCAGTGTAATCATGAAAGATCACTGTCAGGATGGAATTACTGTACTCCATGTACTCTCTCACATTAAAGGGAAGACAGTATGTTTTACTAGCTGTGAGCATCTTGCCAGCAGATCCTTTGCAACATTTTGTGGCACTGTCTTAAGAGCTGCTCTACTGCAGAGGCTGTGCTTAATCCCACAGGCATAAATCCTAAAGCCTCAGGCAAGTATTTGCCTGAATTGACAAATTCACAATGGTTTGAAACAAGAAGTTCACAAAACAGTCTTCAGAGATTTAGAATGTGTTTTAGAATTAGACCAGATAATTAATTGGCGAGTGTCCTCTCTGGACAGGGTGTTCTTATGGATAAGAGTCAGTCAATGTGCCTAATCCCACCCTAACCATGTCCTACAAGATGTGTCCCACTCTCCCACTGTGTTCTCAGTGATCTGCTTAGGTAGAATGGAGTTTTCTAGGGGACAAAGAGGCTTTAAATTTAAATTTGTTTTAGAAATTCAGAAATACAGAAAGCCTGCCATTTAGTTAAAAAATTGGATGTTTAAAATAATAAGAAAAAATTAATTACACATTCATTTGGAAAGGAAACTTATGAATTACACATTTTCCTCTCTAATTTTGTCAGTATTTAGGATTCCAAATCATTAGATTAGTTAAGATCATGTTGCTGCAGCAATTTGCAAAACGGACAAGTACAGGTCTTAGAAGAAAAAGGAGAGAGGACAATGCTATAGAATATTTTAAGCCCTTTAAAAAGAAAAAAAAAAAAGAAAAAGAAAATTGGAAAATTTTATGTGTAGCACCTTAACATGAGTAAAAGTTGCTGCTGGCACAGACAGAATGCAAGAGGAGAAACAACAATGTAAGAAGGTATTATTTCACTTACAAATCCTTACAGATGCTGCAAAACACTTACAGCGTAGAACTCTAGGCAAGATTAATGTCTTATGCCAAGCACTAGACAAGCCCCAAGATGCCATCCTGAAGAACTTACAGCATGGATTCATGTAACTGGGAATTCAAAGGTGAGCAAGCAATTTCAGTCTTAGACAATATACTGCAGTGTCCATTCTGCACAAATCTGAGACAGAGAAACAACTCAAACCTCCTCAAACACTTGAATCTATTTTTCCCTCTACGTTTCTTCTGTTTTATCTTTTCTTGGAGAAACAGCCCCTACAATAACTGCATAATTAGAAGGTGCTTTCAAGAACTGTTGCAGACAACCCATTACATCAAATGGGAAAGTCTGAAGCAAGAAGCTGAATTCCCCAAAGAGCTACTGGAAAACACAAGAGCTAGCCATATACCCATTTGGGATATGAAAGGCTTTGCAGTCCTTTCCACTGCCAGAAAGGGACTATCTGACAGAAAGAATGAGGTGTTCCCTAGCAAAGACAACCACAGTTAGTCAGTAAAATATTTTCCTGATTATGAAAGAATAATGTGGTTTTAAAATGTCCAACTGATAATAGTAATAGCAGTTTGCTATTTGGAATATGCTTGTTTTTCATGGGAACAAGCACAATAATTCTATATAGATCTTTAATTTCATACCACAGATGTTACTTGAGCAATTGTGTAGCAACTTCTCAGGAAAATATTGACAGTACTTGATTTTTTTTTTTTTAATCTGTATTTAAGATCCTGAAAGCTTACAAGATGATGTTAAAAGTAATTTTGACTGGATAAAAAAATCTTTCTGTAGCAGGGTTTGAGCAAAGCAAACAGAAACTGCTGCCTTCAGAGACAGAAGGTATAAGCTTCTAATACCAATGTAATATTTTATCCACTTGACACTATCCCTGCTGTATCTACATATTCCTCTTACTGGCATGCTTGCCATTTGCCTGCTGTTCCTTTCCTTTCCTGTCACCAAAGTCTGCCTGGCCCTAGTGATTTTACTGAGAGTTTTGCTGCTGAATTTCGTAACCATCTGGTCTTTCAGCCCTTATAATCAGCAACACCTTTTACTACTAGTGTTTCTGATATCTATTACTACCCTTTCTACATTTCTATGTAGCATTTCTTTTCCTAGCTAATTCTCTTTGAAATGAGCTTCCAATGTTTCAGTACGTCCACACCCATCTTTTTTTTAAAAAATAAAGATTTTTAAAATAAACAAGCACACACACACAGACACCCCCCCCTCCCCACCCCAACACCCCCAAAAAACCACAACACCAAACCAAAAACAACCCCAAAACCACTTCAGTACTCTTCCTCCAAAATTATGATCCTGGGAATAGGGAATTGAGGAGTCTTCTCCCTTTCTCTTTCCCTGTAAACTGTACATACTCTTCAATCTTCATGAGTTTCTCACTGTCTTCACTCTCTAAGCATCAGCTGGTTTGTAGCCCCATTTTCCCCCGATTTCAGATAGCGTCCTTCAGTCTCCCTGCAACTGAGCCTTTGCAGAAAGTTCAAGATTAAACTGTCAAAATTCATTTTTCTGTCTCAACATTGCCAATATTGGTCTTTTTCTAAGTCCATCCACTTTGTGTATTCCAATTCGAGTTAAGCTCCTTATGCTTGTTTACAGAGAATGTGGAACATGCCACTTTCTCATTACAGCATTAATTACTGCATTTCTGAAATACTAACATTAATTTGCAGTTTACAATTTCAGGTTGTTCACATTTCACATTAGCCATCTCATTTCATATTTGTTTTAAAAGCCTTTATTGTTTTGGTTAATCTGTTCTTTATTTTGGCAGCTCTTTAAAAATTCATTGCAAGGGTACTGTGAGATTTTTGTTGGTTTTGACCGTGTCTCCACAGTTCAGCATCCATTTGGACACATACATAGGAATTATTACAGCATTGGTGATCAGCTATATCCCTCTCAAACATACTTCACTTTACTGAATGTTCCATTCTTTTACCAAATCCTAATTACGATTCCCTTGGTCTTTATTTTTGACTGCTGAAAATTACCTGACAAATACTGAAAGTACACTGAAAAAGATAACATGCAAGTCTTCTGGTTTAGTTCCTTTTCCCTCCTGTTGAGGTTTTGTAGCATTAATTCCCATGTTCAGTCCCAAGGAGAAGACTGGCTTTTTGTTCTATTTATGATGTTATGTCTTGGGGACAAGGGACAGTTATACTTGTTATTTAGAAAAGGCCAATTAAATCTATAAATCCCCTGGAACTACAGTACTGAGTCTTATATCCATTTAGTCCATTGTGTTTTCAGCTCTGCAGGAAGCCCACAGGAATAGCTGGCATATTTTCCCAGCAAAATCCTGAGTATTGAGATCTTGAACTTGGGTCTTATTTCAGTGCTGTAGAACATAATTTCAGGTTTATATAAAGAAAGTCTGAAATACTTGCAATCTCAGCAGCCATTCCTTATGAACAGCTATTACCAGAACGGGTGACTTAAATTTAGATGCATTAAAAATCCTGAAGGTGAAGTTGTCCTTTCCCCAATACTTCAACAGATTCAGTTTGTAGCTGCTTTCTTTCTTGACGAAAGCTATAGTTTGCTTGATGTTAAAGACAATGCTTCTACAGCAAAGTAAATAGAGTATAGTCAGCAAAAGTCACAGCTAGGTAGCTGACCCAAGAAACACAGAAAGAGGAGGAACTTTGGTACTTTTAGCATGGAGCTGACTAGCAAGACAAACTACAACTTACTCAACTGTTCCAATTGGCACAAGGCTCAAAATGCCAGTGATGGAATTCATATAAGTCCTTGAATTCTATGTTAATAACAAAAAGAATGTGCCCACTGTCTAAGTCATTGGCAAAAGAGATACAGACAACCTGTTCCCCTGTATCAACAAGTATTAGAAAACTAAATTGTGCAGCATGATCTGTGCAACAGCCTTGATGCTCTCTTTGTATTGATCTCAATTCTGTCTCACATAGCAGCAATTCCATATTAGAAATCTGTTTAACTGATTTGTGATATTGTTATCCTCACTTTCCACCATGTTAGGGCTGCTTGAAGGAAATTACCGATACAGTACAGTAATATCACAGTGCAATCGCATTATCTTCAGTAAGCGCTGCCAGGAAAGAGAGTATCTGGCACTGGATTATTTTCCTGTCCTTGTATGTTAATCCGCACAGCAAACTGGCTGATTCGCTACAACAAACTCCAATGTAGAACCTCTGTAGCTGCATTAGCATAACACTGTAGCTGAGTTAAGACCACCTGCCAGGAGCATCACTCAGCACCAGATGGCTTCTGGCCAAAGCTGAGCTCTGACAGCCAGTCTGAGTGAGGACAGAGGAGTTCATGTCTGTATTTGCTAGTGTTAACATCCCTGTGCCCGGCATAACGAATCTTCTAATGCTTTTTTAATCTGTGGAATACTTCTATCCTCATTTCTCCATGCAGAATTTTCAAAGAAGGCTCAGAATATGCAAAATATTATCTGAACGGGTACCTAAAACCATGCTGGTTTGCTTCTCAGCAAGGTGACCTGAAGCATGCCAGAAATCACAACGTCAATGTTCATGTCAAGATACGTCCATACTGAATCTCTTTTTTTTTTTTTTTTTTATTCCTTTTCTCTCTATCTTTGTCCCACCTCCTATGTATAACCCACATTTAAATTGACTGGGCAGCACATCTGTGACTTATTTTCTTTTCAATTATACCACCAAAATAATATTTTCCCCCAAAAAAATATGTATGAAAGCTTATATACAACTCATAATACTCAGTTACAAATCCACCTAATTAGAAACTACAGAGCAACAGTGAAAATCAGGTAAAATTAAATATTAAAAGAAAAAAAAAAGAAAAAAGAAAAAAAGAAAAAGACACAAGCTCTTAGTTTGTCGTTGGCAGAGGTGTTATTTGCAATAGGTTCATTTTACCCTGGATATTAAGACTTGGGTTAGGACAAACATTGGATGACTGCAGCATAATAGTGTCAGACATGTCAAGGACTATAAAGAATTTCTCATGGTCTTTTAAGAGAATTTTCTCATGATCTTTTGAAAGAACATCTGGGCTTGCTTATGCAGAGATGTTCAGGAAAGACTCAATTAGCTATGTAAGGCTAACGAGTGTAAGTTAAAACATATTCAAAATCCAAATAGGATCATCTGCAAGGGGATTTAAGAAGCTGCAGCTCATGACCATTAATCCTCCACCAATCACTGAGTAATCCATAGCTGTCCTAAATATTTCCACACGGAGTGAGCTACAGTAAGAACCACCCTGTATTCCCCCTCTGGATTCTACTGATTACTGTTCTCCACAAAACAAGAGCTAAAGTCTTATCAATTGCACTATTCAAACCACAGTATTTCACTTTTTACACTGGAAAGACTTACTCTTCCCTCTTTTGTAAATTAAAGATCACTCACCAAAAGCCTGTATGATTCTATCAGAAAGTGAGTAACAAGACATTGTTTATTGTTGCACTAATATATCTAGTTATGACCCACATCAAAACCATTTTGCATTTTCTCCAGCAAAGCTAAACTTCCAAAACAGGGGATAGAACAGTGTTTACTTATATAAAACAACTCTTTAACAAAAGAAAAATATGTATCCAAAACCACTCAAACACCAAGCTTGTTGGTCTGCATTTTTATTGCTTTAAGGACATTTTGTGTTTCATGTTTTCATGTTTCTCTCAGCACAGCAATCCCAACAAGCTGGGCTCAACAGGCTCCACTAAAATATAGTATTCATTTATTTAAAACTGAAAAAAAGTCTTGTGTTTTCAGGGGCAGAAAGAAACCCAGAAGGCAGTATCACAATGCCGTACCGCAATGGAAAATTTTGTATCTGACTACCTAACAATAGATTTCAGCTTTACAGATATAAGCTTGTCCCACAAAATGTAAAAGAAATCCTGGTCCTAATAAATAAAATATCTCTTACAGGTGATAGACTTTCGAGTTCAGAAAAAAAGGAAAGCGTGATGGCTTCAAGAACTCACCAAAAAAAATACATGGAATATTTTTTACTTCAGTTGTTACTTTTCTTACATCTTTTTTATTGTATTCTCAGATAGTCTATGTAATTTTAATTTCTTCATTTAATACATCTCTTGCTTGCACTATTTTCATTAAACCTTGTGTCAAAGCCTGTGCTGCATATAACTATGCTGAAGTTTGAGAAAAGAGGAAGGATAAGCAAGCCACTGAGGTCTACCTCTCTAAGATGAATGGGATCCTGGAAATACATGTTTATTCTTCCTGGCAAGAGAGATGCACATTCTGTTAGCAGTAGTTGTTTGACTAACCAGATATAGAAAAAGTTAAAGCACCAATGGGCAGCATTGTGTCTCCAGGTATAATGATATGGGAAGTACCAGCAGACTGACTAGAGAATAAAATATTTGACATGAAAAATGACAAAGATGATGAAAATCACCACTTTTGTTTTTTTTTTTTTTTTTTTTTTAAAAAAAAAAAAAAAAAAAAAAAAAGAACCAAACCCAAAGAGCGTGACTATGACTAAATTTTTCAGAGTTTTGCTCCAGACATACAAGAAGAATAAATTTCCAAACTCAGAATATTACTTTTCCATATTGGAATGGAAAAACAATTGCTCCAACAGAAACCTACAGTCTTATTAGACTGACCTCAGCAGTACGTGAGATTCAGGTCACATTTTAAGAGAATATTTTTAAAAATTGACATGACTGGAAAATAAGGAAGAATGACCTCACAAAAATGTATTGCACCACATTAAGCTCTCTCACCAAGAGAATACCTAGCCTCATACGGCCCACCGACTACTACCCGCTACTGGTGTTTCATGTGGGGGCCAGTGACACAGCCGGCAGCAGCCTCAGAAACATCAAAAGGGATTTCAGGGCCCTGGGTGCAACAGTCAAATACTCTGGGGCACAGGTGGTGTTCTCATCAATCCTTCCGATCGAAGGGCAGGGGCCTGAAAGGGCCAGACATATCCAGCAGGTCAACTCATGGCTCAGGGAGTGGTGCTACAGCCAGGGCTTTGGGTATCTTGATCACGGGGCGTGCTTTCAGAAGCCCGGGCTGCTCGGGGTGGATGGCGTGCACCTAACCGAGAAGGGGAAGAGTGTGCTTGGCCAAAGGCTTGCCAGACTTGTCCGGAGGGCTTTAAACTAATGTTGCTGGGGGAGGGGGAGCACAGTTCAGCCCACGGCTGTCAGCATGGCGCCAGTGCCAGCACCGAGTGCCCAGAAGCTGGGGAAGGATCGCAGGTAAGTGC
>JAAGAY010135074.1:0-84878 GCA_011801015.1 Ardeotis arabs
GTGCTGGCACTGGCGCCATGCTGACAGCCGTGGGCTGAACTGTGCTCCCCCTCCCCCAGCGACACTAGTTTAAAGCCCTCCGGACAAGGCTGGCAAGCCTCTGGCCAAGGACACTCTTCCCCTTCTCCCTGTTATATGCTGGTTTAGAAGTTGCATTGAATGAATTTCATCAACAAGATCACAAACTCAGATGAAGGACGGACTGCAACCTGTTGAGTTATCAGTCTTCTAGGAAGTTATATTTTCAATACTCTAGCTCTCTGTTGCCTCCAAACATTGAGCCAATTTTAAAGTCTCCTGGTAATGAGATAAGCTTAATGTATGAAAATTGTGAGTGGCTACAGACTGCTTAGTATCAATGCAAATGTGAGCAGATACCTCACTATTTTCTGAGAGTGCACTGGAGGAAGAATCACAGAATCATAGAATAGTTTGGGTTGGAAGGGACATTTTAAGGTCATCTAGTCCAACCCCCCTGCAAGGAGCAGGGACAAGAAGGGAGGATAATAACACATCATCCTTTTCTTTATTCTATTCATTGAATAGCCTATTGTTGAAATATCAGTTTTTGTCCATTGATTTCTGATTGTATCCCTCATTTGTTTACAACTCACAATTTAAGTAATGAGATTATCTTGGTGTTCTTTTCTTTTTAGACTAATTTAGTCAATTTTTCACCTTTTTTATAGCAACTTTCCTTGCTACTGGTTATTGTTATACCTCATGAACTGTGAAACACTTTCCAATATCTGGAGAATGCCTGCAAAAGTCTGTTTCCAAAAAATGTAATATGTAGCTCTGAGGTGACCTTCAAACACAGTGTTTTCTTCTCCAGTGAGACAAAAGAATAGCTTCTGCAATCACTTTCCATTTATATTGATTTAGCTAAAAGAGGAATTAGGCCCAGAAAATCCAGATGCTGAAAAGGAAGCAAAGTTAGAGCTGGAATTCACCTTTGTGTTCTGTTCAAGCTGGCACAGGTTCTGCACTGACAAGCACCAGAGAATAGGTCCTTTAGAACATGCTACTTCGAGAGCTTAATGTGTCTCTGAGTCTTTCTATTCATTTGGCTTTTTTTTTTTTCCTTTTCTTTTTCATCTTACTTCAATTAAGCTATTGTTTTATTGGGATATCTTTTCAATTAACTCCCTCAACTTCACAACATATGGTTTTGCAAAGCATGACTAGATGCCCACTCTGCTTTTACAGTTGAGAGGAGAGGATCAAAATTCTGTTTATCTTTGAGAATTTGGATCAGCAAGGCAGTGGCCTTCACCTACTGCAGCAATATCTCCTTCTCTAGGATGCAATGAGTTTGAAAAATGCAACTTTTTGTGAACATCTTGTACACACAAAGGAATCTCCTTCACTATGAGAAATTTGATGGAGATTATTATTTGAGTCCTTCACAGTATAATCACAGTAGCAACAAAACAGGTAGTTAATATCTCAGTGGCATGGCTACATGCTAGTCTTTGGGATGATGACAGGGAACTCTTGTATACAGATGAAACATTCTTCAAGGTCTATTTGCCTCTACTATTTTCCTTTCTTCTTACAGCTATGGAATCTAGAATTAAACAGACTATCTGAAGTATGGTGTTATCATTCAGCTCCATGATAAGCAGCTCATGATATAGAAATAGATAATTTGTAGAACACACAATTAAAGAGATGTGACAGTCTGGTGATGAGTGCTAAAAACATTAGAAGAGGTCAGCTGTAGGTTTGCAGCCAAAATACCACCACCTCCCTGAGTAACCTTTTCAGGGCTACACTTCACTCTGGGAACTTTTTTTCTTTAATAAGTAACTTTAGCTTTAAAAGTTTTAATGTTTGCCCACTGGTCCTTTCTGTAGTATCTAAAGCTACTGAAAAGCTTTTGCCTCTGCTCTCCTTCTCATTGCCTTTCTGGTACCCGTTGGCCATTACTAAAACCTCCCTAAACTCTCCACTGAAGTAACCTAGCCCAGATCTTCCAGTCTGTCTTTATAATCCATGAGGCCCCTTATCTTTTTGTTAGCTCTCTCCAGTCTCCAGTTTTCTGCATCCTTCTTGAATTGTGAGGCCCAAACTGGACATAGTAATCTTTCTAAAGGCAGCTGTGACTTCTTGTGATCCGATGAGGTAAAACTTTCTCCTCTCAAGTTTCTCCACTATCAGTTCAGCAATGGCAGTGATATTTAATGCTCTCTTGATTCACTGCAACAGTCTAGGATTTGACCATTACTCCTAGACTAGTGCCTATTTTTAGGGCAGGAATGCCTGGAGTTTTAAGGATCCTCAGTGACAGACAAGCTACATGCCGAACTTGTGGACTACTAAGGAACAGGTGAAGCTTACTGTATACAATTTGATGCAAAAAATACAATAGTGAAAGTAAATTTGTAACATCTTTCATTATTATTTTGTCCCTACTGCACTACTTAAAGTGCATAAACAATGATAAGCAGTTCTGTATGAGACCATGATTGAAGAAATGACCTGCTGAAGTTGCCTTTTTTTTACCCAGTGACTCTGCTGGCTCTTAATTTTGAGTCAGATTTTAAATTTTCTAGTAGTTTAATTTTCAACAAATGACAGTAAAACAGTAAGTGACAAGAGATTGCTTAACATTAATTCAAATCTTGTTGGCTGGATGCCATTTTGAGTTATACTTGCAGAAAAAAAAAAAAACAACTATGTTTGCTTTTTTGTCTTAAAAAAATCTTTTTGTGTGCATGTCTATGTAGTAATGTTTCAAAACCGATTTTGTTAAGACAATATTTGATAAGTGTCCTAGATGAGACCAAAACCCTATTTAGACTAGTGGTTTGTCTCTCACACTGATCAGTAGTATGTTCTAAGGAAAAGTTTATTTGGAATAGAGCAAATATACTTCACATCTATACCTTCCTGATTTCTGGCAGTCAATGTTGCAAGAATATCTTGAACTTGAGGTTGCATTTATAAGCCCACAATAGGACTTTCTTCCAGGACTCATCTTGGTACCCTATTCTTGACTTACGTCTTCTTCATAATACCATGAAAAAATGAAAAGTAACCTCTTCATTTCACTGGTCATATCCTCTTTGTTTAGCCTCTTCTTGGTAGCTCTTGGTAGCTGTCCTGCTATTTTGACTGTCCTCACAGCCCTTTTTGGGTCCCACTCTACCCTTGCACCAGTAGAAGAGTGTGCAACATCTGCCCTGCAACCATTCCAGAGATTTATACAACGGCAGAGTCACGTCTTTCATCTTGTTCTTTATTGTCTTTCTGATAATTTCCGCATTGTAAATTGCTATTCAGAACTAAGCTGACATTTAGAAAACTATCCACGAGTTCAAAATTTCCTTGTGGAATACTGATAGCTAATTTAGAGCCAATCACTTTGTATGTATAATTAGGATGAATTTGATATTTTTCCCCCTTGAAAATTATTTTGTATTTATCAACAATGAATTTCATTTACCATTTTATTGTCACAAGAGTCTTCTGTAGTATTTTACAGTCATTTTAGTTTTAATTTTGTCAATATTTTTTGTCACTAACAAAGCTTGATGTTTCATTATTCATTCTGTTTCCTAATAATTTATTAATATGTTTAACAGCAGAAAACTCAGGTAATAAAATACTACTTCTATTCACTGTTATAGTTTCCATTAATGAGTGGTAATAGCCAACTCAGATCCATCTTTTCTACCTAAAATTAGGATTCTTTTTCTCCAGTGTGCACCATATTACATTTATCAGCACTGAATTTCCCTTGCCTTTATAATGTCCAGTCACACAGTATAGAACTGCTCTTTGCAAATCTTCAGTCAACTTTCATCTTTCATGCTGTTAATAACTCAATATTCATTAGCGAGCTATATCATTTGCTATTCATCCTCTCTCCAGGTCAGTTACAAACATGTCGAACAGCACAGGCCATGGCATGGATCACCATGGCACTCCATGGTCCAACATCAGTGAAAACGCACCGTTTACCCCCACCCTATGTTTCCAATGTTTATCCAGTTATTTATCCATGTGAAGACTTTCCCTCTTATCTCATGGCAGATTATTTTCTGTCTTATCCCTCTGACAAAGGATATTGTTGAAAGCCGTTGGAAATTATATAAAGTGGATCTCCCTGTTCCACACAGTTGTTGCCTCCAGGACACTGAACTTTCAGCTGCTGCTTTTAATAACCATTCCGGCTTTGATGCAGTTTTCTTTTTAAAAATTAAATATTGCTGTAGAAGATTCTGAATGGATCTTTTAATCCTTCAAGAATATTAAAATTTATTTAATTTACTATTACAAACAGGTTCTTCTGAATCTGGCTGCAGGTATAGCTCAGGCCTAAATTAAGAGCTGTTTCTTTTCTTGTGAACTTTTAAATTGGGAATGCCAATAAGCAGTCATATATGTTGTCTAATCACTTATTTCCTACATCATTCCTTACCAGGATATTACCCAGTTCACATGGAGGTAACTGGAGTCACTCTTCAGTGTTGCACTTTTGCTTTTAGCTGTTACATTTTACATTAGCATTTAAAGTGTATTGCAATCTTCTTGAATAACTAGTTGATAGCATAATACTATTAATACTTTGCCTTGTCAAGACTTCATTTTAATTATGGAAATACTCTTTTGCTTGCACTTACAGTTTAAGTATTTATCTTATTTCATCTCTTTAACGTTCAATGTCACTTCTCCATATAATACCTTGTTTCTTATTTCTGTATCGTTTGTGTCTTGCTATTACAGTATTTCACTGATTCTTCTCCTAATTCTGAGATGCCTGTTATGTCGTATCTCTTATATAATCACAAATTATTCTACTTCATTATCTTTTATCTGAATTTGCATAGAAGTAGGCAAACAGAGCTCCATCTCCATGCTTCCCTTGCAATTCTCTGCTGAAATGGAACCTGAAGTGCTGTGACTGGTTTTTTACTATTTCCTACCTGGATTTAACAAAGTCTCATCTATCTTTTCGTTTTAAAGAAATTTTCAGACCTTACTGGAAAAGAGAACTAGTTCATCCCAAGCTTTTGTGAGTTCTCCAGTATCCTGATGGTGTTCTGCCATCTGAAGTTGCTCAAACTTTCAGTGTTAAGTGTCAGCAACCTTCCCTCCGGTACAGTACCTGCCTGCTGTAAACATTAAAATTATATTGGGTTTGCGTGGCAAGGTTTTGGTAGCAGAGGGGCTACAGGGATGGCTTCTGTGAGAAGCTGCTAGAAGCTTCCCCTATATCCAACAGAGCCAATGCCAGCTGGCTCCAAGACAAACCCATGCTGGAGCACTCTCTTCCTGAAGAACTGCACTCTATGGAAGGGACCCACGCTGGAGCAGTTCGTGAAGAGCTGCAGCCTATGGGAAGGACTCATGTTGGAGAAGCTCATGGAGGGACCCCACGCTGGAGCAGAGGAGGAATGTGAGGAGTCTTCCCCCTGAGGAGAAAGAAGCAGCAGAGACAGCATGTGATGAACTGACCACAACCTGCATTCCCTATTCCCTCTGCGCCATTCGGAGAGAAGAGGTAGAGATATTGCGAGTGAAGTTGAGCCCAGGAAAAAGGGAGGGGTGAGAGGGAGGTATTTTAAGATTTGGTTATATTTCTTATTACCCTACTCTGATTTTGATTAGTGATAAATTAAATGAATCCCCCTAAGTTGAGCCTGGTTTGCCTGTGATGGTGACTGGTGAGTGATCTCTCCCTGTTCTTATCTCGACCCATGAGCCTTTCATTATATTCTCTCTCCTCTGTTCAGCTGAGGAGAGGCGTGATAGAGCAGCTTCAGTGGGCACCTGGCATCCAGCCAGTGTCAATGCACCACAAAAGTAAATCCCTATTTGATGTAAGGAAAAGAATACATATGAAGGACAAATACATTACAAAAAAAACCAAATTTCATTCTATCTTGATGGAAAGTTTCCTTCAATTTCCTCTTTTCACTTCCTGCCATATAATACCAAGAGGGCAGAGAATGCTCCCTTCCCAAAAAAAAAATTACAAGATTCATTAAAAAAAATCTAAAGTAAGAATATTAATTTTGTCCAGTTTTCAGAACAAAAAGGTGCTCTAAAAGTAAGTTTAGTGCTTTTAAAATCTTTTAGGTTAAATCTTTTCACTTTATATTTAAAGTCACTTTAAAGTAAATGTTATATTTACTGGGGGAACCTACACTATACCACAGGATAGTTTTAGTAGGTTTTGCAACTCTAGATAAAAACATCTTGAGCATGACATGAACATTTGCAAACCAGCTGCACTCCTAAAACATGCATAAATGTATTACTGTTAGTGTACTGATACAATTAAATTTTGAGGAATTAATTAAATATTTTATTTAAAAAACTGTTTAAATCAAGTGATTGTAGGAATTTCTCAGTTACATGCTACATGTCATTCATGGCTTACAAGCTTAGATAGCAGTATATTCTAAAACTAGAATATTTTATGTATTTGATCTACAAAGAATAGCGTAATATAGTTTTTCATAGAATTCCTATTTTTAACTCACTCTTTACTATTATAGTAAAAGCAAAAGAAAACATAAATGCACCTCCTAACACTAGGGGGGCAGGGAAAAAAAAACATACTTAATTTTCATATATTCACATTTACTGCTGCCGTTATCTGTTTTGTTTTCTGCTCTTTTCCTATCTGCCCATCAGTATGAAAGCACCTTTAGGTCTACAGCTAAAACTAACATGTAGGTGAGGCCTCTGACATTGCTGTCAACCATTTGTCATCTGATCTGAAGCTGCTGGCCAACACAAGTTGCCTAGGGCACACTCTTAGTGCAGCAGATGTTGCTGCCAACAGTGGCATTGTTTTGTAGGCTCTCATTAGACTGAGTTCCAATCGACTGATGCATTCAGCACAAATTTTCTAAGGCTTTTTTTTTTTTTAAGGCATTTTTACTCCTCATAATTTTGTGTGGCAAATACAGGTTTTTATTTTGAAGAGCTATTTAAAGGAAAGAAGCCAAAAGGACTATATTTGCCTGGTAAATGTTTGGGGAGTTTATTTGTGTGGGTTTTTTTCTATACCTGAATTCCACAGGTTATACCTATTATCTCTCATGAGCTTTTTTGTACACCTTTCTCAGAACTTAGTCTTTCAAAGTGTTCTGTAGTTAGTGGCCTTGGGATGTAAGGAAAGCATTAGGGTTAGCCTGGAAACATTCAAGGCCAGGTTGGATGGGGCTCTGAGCAACCTGATCTGGTCGGGGATGTCCCTGCTCCTTGCAGGGGGGTTGGACTAGATGACCTTTGAAGGTCCCTTCCAACTCTAACCATTCTATGATTCTATGATTCTATATTTTTGTCCTTATGAACCTGATGAAGGATGTAGTCAGGTGCTAACACAAGTCTTACAACCCTGGTCTGTTAAGTGCAATTGACAAGTATGTTACTTAATTTCAGAATAACATAGAAGGCAAAGGCTTAAGAAACTAGTGTTATCACTTATAAACAAATAAAAACTATCCAATGAGAAACAGTGTTTTATATATAGGATATGTAGCAATATTAAAGTAAGTATCTTTGAAAATACTGCAAAATATTAGTAATAATTCTAGCAATAAATAAAATGTTGATGTATTTGTCAGTAACTAAGTAGTTAGAGCTACTCACTCAGGATCTAGAGATCTGGGATCAATTCCTCCCTCTGTCTCACATGATTAGTAATCCATCCCATCTTCTAGGAGAAGGATCCAATCAGCTTGCCACAGGACGTTTGGTGATCGGCATCTTTCGGTCTCTTAATGGAAGTATTATATCACTGTGCATTAAGCAACTTAAACAATTATTCCATGGTCAGCTCCTTTGGACCTACAACTATCTTCTTGGTCTGCAGCTGACAGAGAGCCCATCAGAACTTAAAGCTTGCCCATCCCAAGCGAGAGCTTTAGACACAGGAGTATCATAAAGTCAGCATCATGTCCTTAGCACCTCATGCAAATAGTGCTTTTCTTCATGTAATTTTTTTAAAGTACTTACTAGATCAGTGAGAGAATTACTCTACATCTTAATGTCTATGATATTCACTTGCAGGGTGATTACAGTGCCTACTCCAATATTTAAATAATTTGTACATAAACAATTCTAAGCAAAAAAATTCTACAAAAAGATCTCTTTTGCTTGTTTGTGCTAATGGATAGTTGTACCTACATCCTGCTGTACGATAAGTATACCAGGTAGAAAGGTTTTCAGATATGGGTTCAGATTTTCTGTGTCATCGGGAAGTTTTAGTGACTAGGCTGCTAGATAGAGTCACTATGGTCAGATGTGTAAGTCCAGGCCTTATTTCTTCAGCCTTCCTTCTAAGTGCCTGAAAAGCAAATGATTCAGCTAAGTTATTCAGGTAGTTGGAACATATTCTCTTTTCTTTTCAGGTGAATCCTCTTGATGAAACTGGCCCAAACCAGAAAAAGTTCTGTCTTCCTCAACAGTGAATGTTCAATGATGAAATATTCATCTAATTCCAGTAAGGGAGCACTAAGTATGCGTAATTGCTTTACTCTGCTGACCTCCTTTTCCAATGCCCCTGAAGCATAGATCTATTTAAGAACTTTATCAGAGATTACCTGGGCTGGGCTGGGTTGGACTGAGTTGGGCTGTCTTATAATAGCCTTTAAAGTCCTTAGACTCACAGAGCAGGGCCTTTGCAGCCCTGGGCTGCATTATCACTTTCTCGTCAGTTTGATGGTGGAAGGACAACTTGCATTTTCTTTGCTCTGCCTTTAGGCACACTGTATCTGACTTGTCTTGTCGTACACACCTCCATATTTATCAGGAGGTACCAGCAGTCCTAGGTGAAAAGGAGAATATGTCATGGAGGCAACTGTCTGTCTCCTCCAGAGAAGACAGAGAATAAAATTAATCATTCTTTTCTGGCATCAGTCTCCAGAATATGTGATTGTCCATATTCAACAATTTATGAAGTGGCTTCCTTTTGTTAGCATGAATTACTGGTACATTCATCAGTAGATCAGTCGGTAAAAATCTGAAGTGAATCACCTAATCAATACCAGTTGAAAGAGAAATGTACAAAATGTACTTAGAATTTCAACTCAAGCTTTAGCCTTTATTAAAATTACTCTTTGAAAATTCCCTTAGTAAAGTTAGGATCTGAAGAAATCTTTCTGCATGCAGAGATGATAAACAGGTAAAACTGAAAATTAAGGTACAGCAAGATAAAAATCTTTTCCTAAGACATTCATGGAAAAGAGAAAACTAGGACAACATTTTCTTAAGTAAGGCCACTTTTTTTTTTTTCTCTACAGCTGTCTATCTATAAAAATCCTTATATTCTCAGCACAATCAAAGATTTCGGAGGTAACACTGTCAGTTTTGTGGACCATGAAGAGACACTGTCAAACAGGTCTGGATGGAGGAACATTGTATGCTGGCAGAAAAGTACTTGTGAGATTTATGGATTACAAAGAGAGCATGTAAATGCATAATCATACTTCATGTTTCTGTTTTATACCCAGCCAAAGCCTCTAAGAATGTAATCTCATTACGTTTAAATTGACTACACATTGCTTAGGCAATATTCATAAAACTCTATGGTTTGGTGATTCAGGGAATGGAAGGAGTGGGTTAATAAACTTTCTAGTTTCAACTGAATATAATTTTAGCTGTAAGATAGTAATAATACTTTTAGAAAAAAAATATTTGAATACTCATCCAAGGTAATACAGTACTGAGTATTTGACATTGGTTTCATGTCTGATAAAGCTGTACTTATGCAATCCTGTAATTCATTTGTCCTGTTTAGAGAAATAGATACTACACAACTGTTGTAACAGCCAGGAAGAAATTGATGATGAACCCTATAGTAAGGGCTTAATAGGATAACAGAAGGAAAATGGAGATTAAACAAAATAAAAGGAAGTGCTTTATATCTTTTCTTACTATTTGGAAGTAATGATGGAACCACAGCAAAATTCCTTAGCAGATGGCAAGTCTTCTTAATCAAGTAAATTAACGTATCATGCATTAAAAAAAATAAAGTAGTGGCTTATTTGACACATACTGTAATTACATTGGACATATTGCTTTCAATAAACGTTAAAGGACAAATTAACATTACAGTCGTGCCAACTATGTTTCTAAATCTGCTTTTCAAGCTTATAATTAAAAACATAAATTATTACTGCAGCAAATTAACACTTTTAATAGGATTCAAACATTGTGATCATCAGCATTTGCTTCCCCTCCCACCCCTCAAAAAAGGACTTTTAAAAAATGCAAATCGAAACAATATAGCACCTCTGTAAATACTAAAAGGCTAGATGGCGTAGAATTGTATCCTGAACACACATATTCCAAAACTGCAGCCTTTGAAAAGTAATATGACACTGTGATGGAGATGTTCTTGCTATTAGAGTAAAATAGTGGGTAGTAATGAAGTAATCTATTTTTCAGTCTTTACACTTCAGAAGTTTTCCTAGCATAAACAAGTACTATCGTAAGTTGATCCCATGTATTTAATTTTATAAGGATCATGTCTGAAAAATTGAACACAAAGAGAATCTGTCTGTTGAATTCCAAGAGAAGTGAATCAAATTATATTTGTTTATTATTTCCAGAGCACTATGTCTTTCTCATTCAACCTGGACACTTTCCTGTGGTTATTTCTGTCTTATCCTGATCTTCACCTATATGTCTGTAACTTGGTTCTTTTTTTTTTCCTGTAGATGAAAATGAAAAGCCAAAGGAAATTGAAATTGTAGCAGTATTTAAAACACTCCCTGAAAGAATCAAAGATTTTCCAGAAGACAGAATTTCCAACATTGAGATATCTGACAATTTTCTCATCCCTCTTGGCACCTTTAACTGCTTAAACCAAGATTTAAGCACATTATTACCCTAATAATTAAATTAAACCAATTTCTATTTATCTAATCATACATCCAGTGCTCAGCTCAAGCATTAATTTCCTCCTTTGTTCCTGTTGTTCCTCAAAAAAGGAAAACCAAAAGTATGGTATTTGTATTTAACTGTCTATTTGTATTTGTTTGATCTACCTCACTAATTCCAAGTTCCAGTCTATTTCCTGTGAATAATTCAATAACGGAATTATAATGAGTAATGAGTTTAATTTTCCAGTAACTATTATGTTAACATCCCTACAGATACCAAATATTTCCTAAAATAAGCCAATATTTTGTGCGAAAGCTTCAGTGGCTTGAAAGAAATCTTGTGGAAAAGATAAGTGTGCACTTGTGTTACATGACACTTCTGCTTACTCAAATAGGCTTGGGGATACATTACAGATATTTTTGGAAGCATAAAGATAACTAGTGCAAATCTCACTTAAAATTATAAATAATCTGATTATTATTTTTAATCCAGTGAGCATTTCTGAAAGGTTAATTCTCCTGCCTCTCAATTCCTATATACTAAATAAAAATAATAAAAAAAAAGTCATATCACTTAAGTATGTGAGAGCCTGGCAATGGTATAGGAGGGTCACTTCTGACTTCTGTCCTTACTCCTGTGCTCCAGTGCTACAATACTGTGCTTTAACTAGGTAGTGAGATTTTGTAATATTTAAATGCTTTTGAGTAATGCTTAGTTTCAAAAGCCTTCTAAAAGCAATTTTCAATGCTTTGAAAAATCTCTCTCAAATTGCCATGTGTGAGTTATACTTAAACACATATACTCTTACTCCCAGAAGCTAGCAGGTATCAATTTATATAGTTTAATCATTGAAGAATTAGGACCTTATTCACTTATTTCTTAATAAACATGTACTCTAACAAGAATAATCCAAAACATACCATTTTACCAATGTAATCAAAGCTATCAACTATTTTTCATTGTGAGGACCACTATCCTGTTTTATTTACAATGATCTGGGATACATTTTTAATCTCTCACTAGCTTTTTTAGAAATTATCTTCACTTGAATAATTTTTTCTGTCTTCAGCATTAAATGAGACACTTCCATTTCCACAGTTCAAAATGTTGTAGCATCATTGTATTTGAATTCTTATGCTTCTGCTATGCTTAAATAGTCATTATCTTCTATTGCAATAATTATATCCCATATAAAGCAGATACTGCACAGCTTTAACTATGTACAACTCATCTCATTTTAGCATACTATTATAGGGATTTTTATGGCATTCTTAATGATCTATTGTAACAGATCATCATAGTTAATTTACAATAATAAATTTATTTCATTAATATTAATGTGATCTCTTTAAATACTCTATAGTAGACCTTTGTTTTTAATATATTCATTCAACAATTTCAGTCTTAGGAACTATACCACTACTTTTTCTGGTTTTTATTGTCTAAAGCTTGAAATGGTTATACAGGGTTGGTAATGTCTGTATAATTTTGTGTGAAAGTATCTCACAGGGATCAAGGATTTTCAATAAACTGCTTAAAACTTTTACAATTAAGACCAAAATAACAGATTCCCGGAGTGAAGCCCTTGCCCCACTGAAGTCAACAGTTTTCTATCAGATTTGAGAAGGAAGCAGATTTTATTCAAATAGGTATTAATTCCGCTTCAATAAATTGTTGTGTCATTTATTCTTTCATTCTATATCTGTCTTTGCTTCCATTCATTACAGTAAAACAATTAATAAACATATATATATATAGCACTTAATATAAAATATAGCATTAGTAATTAAATATTGTATGTACATACACACACACACACATATATATGTCCATCATCCAAATCCGGCAAGATAAAAATATGTGTGGAATGTTTCTATATCTGGAATGTCTTTTTTTTTTTCATATGCCTTAAATAACAGGGACATATTCACACCACTGTAGGCGCACTATTTTTCATCTCTTACTATTTTTCATGTTTTACTATTTTTTATATTGTCACTGCAGGAGAATGATGAGGTATAGTACTGTGGTCAAATCATACAGAACCTGTTTATAAAGCAGTGTCGTAAATATGTATCTTATTTAACCAAATTTTTGTGTAAAGAATTTAATTGAATAATTCTGGTTTATTTTTAATAAAGCCATTATAGCTAAATAAAATTATTAATGCTCTCATCATGTTCCCTGTGCAAAGAAAGATGTAAGGTCACTTAAAATAATGCTGACTTTCAAGTTTACTTAGAAGTTAAAGGCAGTATTCATATACACATTACCTACAATGACTAGTTTATAATAGATAGTTTGGTATAAACAATGCAGAAAAGTTTTATCAGAAGACTCAATATGTCAGATATTATCTAGAGGAGTTTGTTTCAGTGTGAAAGTAAATTGTTTATTAAAAATATTCCTAATCTAAAAAAAAAACCAAAAAACCAGCAACCAAACAGTTGCCTATAATACTTAGGGAACCCATCAATTCTACCTAAATTACTCTATTCTCTAAGACAATTTAGTCAGAAGATGAGTTTTCTATTGTGTTTCTTATACACCACACTCTCTTGGTGGCCCCTGTGGACCAGAAAAGTTAGAAGATCTAAGAGTCACAGACTCACCCTGAAGATTTTCCTTCACCAAGTGCTCTAATTTGGTGGTCTGTCTGTTATCAAGCCCTGAATTTTCGTGAAACTTTAAGGTTTAATTGGCTTTGACAGGTTAATTCTTTTCCTATATTTTACCCTTTTGTTACACTGCATTGGAGATGGGTTCAGTTTTCAGGGGAGAAATGACAGGTAGGCAAGCAGGAAAACTTTGTCTTTGCATAACCTCATATTCTTAGGAAACTAAATTAAAATGCTTTTTGATGCTTAGTGAAGGAACATTGTGTTCAGTAAGACTCATTGAGTCTAGGTACCCAGACAACCAAACCACCACTAAATGAAAGGAAATCTGTTGCAAAGACTGAAATTCAGTCTTCTTTTTAGATCTCACTCTAAACTCATAATACTTAATAGTTGTCATGATCAAATAACTTTCTTAATTACGATTGTCCCATTTTCTCTCAAATATTGCAGCTACATACTAAGTCAGAAATGACAAAAAAAGACATATATGTCCTCATCTACTGGACTATGGAGGTTAATTATTTCCCTTCAGTCTTATTCTAGCTTTCCTGACCTTCTCTTTCTTCAGCCTTCCTTGACCTTCTCTTAAACTAGGCAAAGAAATGGCTATATTCTGTAGGCAAATGTTTGTGGAAATCAATTGCATCGTGTTTTTTCTACTAAGTTCACAAAATTATTAAATACTGAGTAGATCATTTTAAGCTGTAAATTTAATTTGTATGCACCATTTTGGTTTTGGGTGTCCATCTCCACCTTCTTCATAGTTAATATTTGACATCTGGTATCTGAAAATCAGGCCTGTAGTTATACAGACATATAGATCTTGTCTGAACTGATCTGTGGGTAAGTGTTACACTCCATCCCAGGCTGTTGGTTCCTTGATTATTCAGATTTAAGACCTGGTCAAAGGACATCATGGACAAGGCACAAGAGTTATTTTTCCATGAAATCAGGTCAAGTAATATGAATAAAGTGGACTTCAGTCTTGCAGTGTGGAGTTGGGACAGGTTCAAGACAAACACCTGGACTTGTCTCATGGGGAAGCACCTTTAGATCTCCTGTTGAAATGTAACTATAAAATGCTCTGAGATGTCTTTCCAAAATCATAGAATCATAGAATAATTTGGGTTGAAAGGGACCTTTAAAGGTCATCTAGTCCAAAATAAAATCTTGAGTATGGCATGGAGTACTCAAATATACATACAAATTTTAACATATGCCAATCTATTAAATAAAATAGACAATTGAGTGTTACTTATTTATGTTTTCTATATATTATTTGTTTGTTTATTCACTCATAAATGGAATATAGGCTATTTTGTTTTAGTCCTCAAGCAACAAAGAGTTTAAAAAAGATACTTGCTTACTTTCATATTGTCATTCAATGTTATCTGTATGAAAGAGGACTGAATGTCTAATCTAAGGCTTTATTTTGTATTTATTTTCTGTCTCCTCCATGCTCAGTCACCCTATTCAGAATAAACAATGCAACCTAAAAATCACATCCAGTAAGCGATAAGGAAAATGACCAGGAATGTAATTTTTACACCTTAGTTCAGACTCCTGGTCATCGTCTGATGAATCAAACTTATTTACAATACTGATGCAAGGAAGAACATGACAAATGATCTTTACTGGTAAAAGGCTTTTGAATAGAATTTTGATTAATAAATAAGAAATTAGATGTTTTGAGAAACTTTTTATTATATGCTATTTTTAATGTATTACGTATTTTCTTGCTTTTTTAAAAACTTTTTCCTTCCTTCACAGTTCCACCAGCAGATTTTTAAAAGAAGTAAGATTTTGTCATAAACAGACAAAAAACAACAAAAAAAAAGAGAAGATGAAATATTGTTAACCTTTTATTTCACTATTACTATGTTTAGTACACAATAAAAATATATGTATAAATCAGATTTTTCCACAACATAACACTGATTAAGTCTTCTAGAAACAGAGGAACCAGTCCCATATTTGCAGTACATACAGATTACAATACGACAACATAGTGCATTGCTTCATGTTGCCAAACTATATCCATGCATAATCAGTGTAATCAGCGTAATAAACTATTAATAAACATTAACTACATTAACTCATTAAAATTGCATGAAATCTCAACATATATCATAGTCTGGTATTCTGTCTTTGGGTTATTTTCCTTAAATAGCTTGCTTTCACAAGAAGAAAGTAAAATTAGGGATGTTAAAACAACTGATTATAAAAGGTAAATAAGTGCTTAGAATTGTTTACCCAGAATGCTTCCAAACACCTCCAGGTTGGGCTTCTGAAATAATTCACAGACCTTCTTATTTAGGTTTTTATTTTTCAATAATTTCTGTATCAGTAATTTGTGTAAAATACTTAATTAGTTTTTTTTTTTTCTCAAAGGAGACAAAAATATTTTTTCATTACATCTAGGCAAGAATATGAAAATAATAAGTTTTCTCTAAATGTTTTCACTAAGCTTTCAAATAAATTTTTATCTTGATTCCTTTATACATATTTTAGAGGATTTTCCCTATTCCTGAAATGACGGCCAGATGTGAAAACACTTAAGGTGTCATTCCAACATTGAGAACTATGCATTGTCTTATATTTCCTACTAATATGTGGATACAAACAAAGATGCAGAGAAGTCAAATTTCCTGCTAACTGTACTTTGGTAGATTCAGAAATAAGTTGAATTTCTTCAAATTTACAAAGAATTGTCCTTCCAGAGTTGACTATAACAGAACTATGTAATGCTTCAGTGTTCCTGAGGTGAAAAAGTTTCTCCTATCTGGAAATAATTTTCTATATAAAAATCATTAAAGGACCAAAGACATCCTGTGCTGACAAGCATTAGCAGCAAATATAAAACCTAAAAAGGGAAAATGATTTCAGAAATGCAGTTCTCCAGGACACTCTTTGGCTCAATTTTATTGAACAGGCTTTATATCAATCTAGTATGACTTTATTTTCTGTATATATCAGCAGATTGACAAAGGTAGAAATGTGACAAAGCTAGAATAAATTTTCTCCTGCAAAAGGCCTGCAAGTAAAACTTCTGTAGTGTTTTATGTGCTGATTTTCTCATTTCTGTGTTCTTATTTTAGGGTCCTTCAATTTCAGAAACGTGTGCTGCAAGGCTTAAAATTAACTAAGTGACATATTTTTGAAAGATAAATCATAGTAAAAGTTTAATTTAATATTAGTTATGATGATTTAGTGAAGTTATTCTTCACTCAGATCCATCGTAGTTTAGATAGGAAGCAAAACATAGATATAATGCAATAATATGAACCCAATCTTCCATCTTTCTAAGTAATTGACAAACACTTGAAGTCTCTTGTTTAAAATCTGTCATGTCTTACACATTTAAAGTACAATGTCTACTAGTCCCACTATCTGCCTTCCAGACCTGGGGCAGTCAGGTCTCTTTTTGATCTTATTAATATAAACCAAAATATTTATTTCCACTTTCTGATATATTTCCAGAATGACTGCAACTCTTTTCCCCTATGGTACTCTTGAAAATTCATGACCTTTTACATAAAATCAAATAAGCTATTTCTATACCACAGGACAGTTAGAAAGGTTTTCAAATAGGGGCCCCAAGTTAATAAACTTTGAGCTGTGCATTTTCTGTTGCCTACAAATATTTTAATAAGCAAAGATAAAGTTCAAGTCTTTGCCCACAAAGTGTTAGCGGCGCCTTATAGAAATGTGGTGTTGTGAGGTTATTCAGAGTTCAACATGGGGTTACTCTATTGTCGGTAAAAGCCAAATAGTTTCATTTTTCCCTTTTTTTCCCAAATAAAAATTATGCATACAGATATCTGATGTGTGTCGCATATATGAATGAATATTGCAGTCAAAATTTTAGGTATAGTATAGTCAGGTAGGTTGATGCAGAGGTAGTTTTTTTCAGCTATGCTTTGCAAGAAAAAAACCACACCTTTCTTCATGCTAGACTGCTTTATAGTTTGTAAAACATCACTTAGCTCTGTGTCTGCTCTAGAAATGGAGCTGTCTCTAGTGAGTCACATGTAATACAACATAAGTCTAGCCACTAATACTACTTTTTTAATTATAAGTCTACAGTCATAAACTGAGTAAGGCATATGAATAAATAATATGTTTGAATCTGCATAAAATCTTGGCCTTGTTCTTAAAATAAAATATTTTTTTTTTCCTAAATGCTGCAACAGATGGAAAGGGCAAGTAATCATAGAAGACATTGAAAGAAGTCATGCTAGAACTGACAAAGAACTACCTGAATTTTTCATCCCAAGTCACTTACGTATTCAGCTATTTCCAGAGGAAGTCAGGAGTACCTAAGCCATACTGGGCAGAGTCCTGAATTACTTGGTTTTAGGCTCTATTCTGCAGAGAAGGGCCTGTACCATCTCTGGATTTTCAGCTCTATGCAGACTCCAGGCCGATCTCAGTAATAAAGCTAGCAAGTCAAATATTTTAATTAAAAGTAATAACTGTAACTGCTTATAAGTGGCCCGAAATAACAGCCAATGTCATTAAGTAGTGACTCACACAGTGCAATTATCTTACATTGAAATGGATCATTTAAGATATAGCTATAGGTCTTCTTAAGTAATCTCTAAAAATCACCAATTAAAAAGTCTATATTAGATTTCTTTGATTATAACTGGCAAATATTTCTCTTTTTGCACTTCAAAATTACAATAGTGTTTACCTTGATTACTTCAAGTTTTTAATCTTCCCTCAGCTCACATAAAAAGTTCACTAACTCAGCACAGCTGCTGACTGAATACTCAGTGTAGTTTTTCTCCCACAGCTCTTTTCACAGTCCTGCTCAATATGCATAGGCTTTCCCATTTTGAAGTTTCAAGAAACATAAAGTCCATGGATTCAGGGACCACACAGGAGTGAATTAATAAGGTAATCATGCACCTTCATGAAGTCTTTTATCTAAGACACATTCATCTTGACTAGTATAGACAGCTAATGACAGCAACTAATGGAGGCAGCTTCTCTCACCTTTCAGAGAAGAGACATAGACCATTACAAGGAACAGAGTAGACCTTATGGTAGCATGTGCAGCTGGGAGACAGTGCTGGGATAGTTTACTAATTAGCCAACAGCTGAGATAGTTTATTCAAATTAGCCAAAGGGTTATTCCATACCATGTGACATCATGCTCAGTATATGAAGTGGGGATGGTGCTGAGGGGCAGGATTGCTACTTTGGAGCAAGCTGGTCATTAGGCTCCACTATGAGCTATTGTACTATAAATTATGTGCTTAAGTATATTCTGTTATTGTTTTTGTTTTCTATTTCTGTTTTCTATTTCTCTGTTGTTCCCTTAAGCTATTTTTATCTCAACACACAAGTTTTTCTTTTTTTTTTCTTTTTTTTTTTTTTTTTTTCCTGATTCTTCTCCCCATCCACCAAAGGGGGTGATGAGGGGGTGAGTGAGTGAGCAACTGTGTGGTATTTTAGCTGCTGAGTGGGGCTAAACTTTGACAGCATGTTTTCTCCTTAGTTAGAGATTGCACTTGTATAACAAAGATTTGTTCACTAAGTGGTAAAATAGTGTTTTTCTTGTTGAGATGCCAGAAAAATGCAAGCAATTGAACTCATTATGGATAGTAGCCAAGAGAAATAATTATTGGACTTTTTAATGCTCCATATTCTGCAACTGTATCTGCTTCTCCAGTATACAGGCTATCTCTGATGAGGTGTTTAGCTTTGAAAATTTGAAATGGGAAGGAAAAAAGCCATGTGCATGTGCCTCTGGGGATGCGTTGCAAAAAAAACCCAAAACAAACCCCAAAAAAACCAAAACAAAAAAAAAACCCTAACAACAAACCAAAACCAAACAAGGAATAGCAATAGACTACAGCCTTATGTAGAATAGGATAGGAAGAAATCATGTATCAACTGGAATTTTGTGAAGCCCTGTCTGTGAGGCCCAGAACTTGGCTGAGGACTAATTGTCTTTCTACTTCTAAGTTTTAACTGAATGTGCCATGTTGTGGTTAGGAAGTGTATTTCACATTCAGTTTGAAAAGCAAGTACCAGCCAAAAATCATTTAAACACACTAATGACAAATTTAAAAGTGACTGGATCTAGACATGAAGTTCAATGATTTTGAAATAATGTTTTTAAAACAATAGTCAAGTGTAGGATTTCATAAAAAAAAAACCTAGAAAACAGCTAAAAGCCTATATGAAAAGTTTTCATCAGATAAGCAGAGTAGTCCCAAGGTGAGAAATGGAGACTTTGATTTCTAACATCTTGTTTTCAAACCAGTGGTTTGAGAAAACAAATTATAATGTATTTGAGGGTTCAGTCCTCAAAGGTAGATTGTTGTTTTTCTCCCTGGAAATCAAAGGAGCTGAACCGTTGAATATCTTTGAGGAGTTTAAACTTAAAACCATTATATCACCTTGTTATAGTTATTAAGCTCTAGTTGCTTGGGAGAGCTACCATTGAGTGAGAATAAGTAAGGCACATCTGCCAGGATCCTAACATCTGAAAAACAGAAAAGTTATTTTCTTAAGCATCTTCCACACCAATTACCTAATTGCTATACAAAGTTCTCCAGATTAAGCATTAGACTGGGGAAGGAGAAAGAGCACTTTCTTCTAACATATCTTCCTCCTCCACATATCACAGACTGAAACCACTTAGCTTGAAAATCTACATAAAACACCTCTTAGGAAA
The DNA here is from genome assembly GCA_011801015.1 of Ardeotis arabs. NCBI lineage: Eukaryota > Metazoa > Chordata > Aves > Otidiformes > Otididae > Ardeotis > Ardeotis arabs. The sequence continues at coordinate 20,164 of JAAGAY010135074.1, forward strand.
GATGTTTGATCAAGTATTGAGTCTAAGCCCCTTTTGCCCATTAAAGTTTCTAGCCCCTATATTGATTTAAATTCACACATGCCAAACTTTAATATTCCATAATTTGGGAAATATACACAGGAGACAGAGTATTGATATGGTAGGGAGCTCCTCATCTCCATGCACCTTGACCTGCTGAGCTAAAGCTGACAACCAGTTGACTGCACACATTCAGCTGCACTTCCCTATAAAATACAGAAGTATGAGTACTAGGTCCATTGACAGACCATATTAACTTGGTGGTCATTTGGTCCATTTCCCACTGCAGACTCTAAACGTTATTCACCCTGCAGGCTTTCAGAGTGTGTCTGATGTTTTCCTTTGTATCCTAGCACAGTGGAGACTTCAGAAAGGATTATTTTAACTTGATAATCTGAATAGTGATCTAACAGGGGACAGCTGTGGCATTTGAGTCTCAGGGCTATTTATTGTCAGTTAGTATGATTCTTAAACATATTCCCTTCATTCTTTACTTGACCTGTCCTCAAACAAAGGACAACATTCTATGGGGGTGAAATGAGTCCATGGCAAGGACCAGTGAAATGAACCCAAACAGTAAAACTGTGAGGAAACTTCAAGATTAATTAGTGAAAGACTAAAGATAATGAATCTTTCTGATGTGAAGACAATTGATGATAAAAAAAACATTTGATCATTTAAAGTGCCCTAAGGGAGATTACAGCAGAAATACAAACTGTCAGACTTAAACCATGCGTTACAGTTTAACCATAATAGTATTTCTTTATAAGCTACTCTACTCTGAGGTTTTCTATTTTTTTTTTTTTTTCCTAAGAAACCTTATGCTTCCAGAAAATAGAAACTTAAAAACCATTTGTAGGAAGGTCAGCTATGAGATGAAAAACTCAATATCCCATAGTGTGGAGACAGAGTCTGCATGCACCACTGGAGAGCTAAGGATGTGAGAATACTAGGCAGCACCACTGCAGTGGCCGTGCTTGTGCCTGGACACCACAGAATGGTAGCTAAGATTGTAGTTTTGTTTCCATGCTTAGAATACAAAATACTTTCTGTGACTATACAGGAACAGAGGAGAAAAATTACATCTTTGATTACATGCAAATGTAATGTCCAAATGTCTTATTGCTATGGCTTTGACAACAGCAAAACCAACAAAATAAACTGAGAAGTCTTACTATGCTTGAAGGGTATTTGAAGTGGCATGATACTAAAGTGCCGTATGAAGTCTGTTAAATATTGCATGCCAGAAAATACATATGTTCAGCCTGGAGAGTGTTCAATTCAAGGATATTAAATATACTGTGTTTAAAAAGGAGCAATGACATCACAACATTGATTCCACACATGAATCATCAGTATATTGATGAATGGAAAGAGAAGTGGCTCAACTTTTTGTATTCTCTTACAGAATTCTTACATAGAAAAAGGAAATTACATTGAGGTCAGCCAGAGAAGCAGAAAAGGCTTTAGGTACAAGTTTAGGTTACTTAAAATGTATTTATGATAAGACCAGTATATTCAGACATAATTTCTATGTAATAAGATTCTCCAAAAAGTTAGTCCAAAAGCATAAAAATTTACTTAATTCTACACAGACTTTTTCTGGGGACAATTACCTGTTGCAGATAAACGTTAAAAAAAGGTCATGGGAGAAATATTGAATTAAAATGAATACTGTTTATATTTATATACTTTTAAAGTTATTTGTAAATAAGTGAAAAATTTCTTCATCTTTTGTATTTTAATATTCTCACATGCAATGTTAAAAGTAAGAGAAACGTTGGCAGAGTCTCCCAATAAATATTTTCCATATAATTTTTTTAGTATTCAGTACTATTGGGAAGGATATAGAGAGATGTTAATTTGATGAATACACAAGTGCAGAGGTCCTGTATGCAGTGTTTAGTTGTGTCCTGGTTTCAGCAGGGAAGGAGTTAATTTCCTTCTCAGTAGCCAGTGTGTTTTGGATTTCATGTGTGAAGAATGTTGATAAAAACACTCTGATGATACGAGTTGTTGTTAATGAGACCAAGGACACTGTCTGGCTTTCCAAGTCTCGTTAAGGTCTCGTTAACGTGCAGATGCGGGAAGCTGGGCAAAAGACAGACAAAGTAATTGATCCAAACTGGCCAAAGAGAGTATTCCATGCCATAAACGTCATGCTCAGTATATAAGTGGGGGGTGGCCCATGGGAGGGGGCAATTCTTTTCGGGTATCTGTCCGGGCACCCTTGGCATCCTTTTCTTCTCTCTTGCTTGCTGGCATCATTCCCTCTACCTTGCTAGCTTGCTCTCCCCCCTTTTGCTTGCTGCTCGGTGTCGTTTCTGTGATCGCTGCTCAGGACGGGCTGCGTCAGTCATTCGGACATCGGGTGGTGAGAAACTGTACATTGTTCATTTTGTATATTTTGTATATATTAATATCCTTATATTCTGCTAGCTTTGTAGCTTTTAGTATTTTTAGTAAACTGTTTTTATCTCAACCCACGAGTTTTCCTTTCTTCCCAATTTCTCTCCCCCATCCTGCTGGGTAGGGGGAGGGTGAACAAAGAACTGTGTGGTGATCCAGGCTAAACCACCACAAGTTGTAAGTCCTGTATGTAGTGTTTAGTTATAGTGTTGTAACAAAAAAGAAAATAATTTTCTTCAATTTCTCTGCTCCTGCTGGTGTAGCCCTAGATGCTCTTGGCTCTCTCTATGTCCAGGGCTCACTGCTGGCTCAGGTTCTGTTTGCTTTTCACCAGGACACCCAGCTCCTTTCTCCAGAGCTGCTCATCAGCCAGGCAGTGCCCAGTGTGTATCACTGCAGAGGATTACTCCCTTCAGGATGCAGGACTTTGCATTTGTCCTTGTTAAATTTGATACGGTTCCTGTTTGTTCATTTCTCCCCTTTTGTGTAGGTCCCACTTTGAGGCAGGCCTGCTCTTGAACATGTTGACTGGTGCCCCTGTTCTGATTGCATCTGCAAACCTGATGAGAATGTCTTCTGTCATCATTGGTAATGATGTTAACCAGGACAGGTCATAGGATAGACCTGAGCACTACTGTGCTTGTCACTGGCCTCCAGCCAGAATACTACCCATTAATCATGGTCCTCTGTGCCCGATCATCCAAACAATTGTTTTCCAGATTCATTATCTGTTCATCCATACTGCAATATCTGAGCTCGGGTTCAAGAATAATATGGCAGACAATGTCAAGAGCCTTGTTAAAGTTGAGATAAATGACACTTACTGCTCTCCTCTTGTTTACAAATCCAGTCATTTTATTATAAAAGGCAAAAAGGTTCGTCAGGAATGATTTATCCCTGGAAAGTCCTTATTGTCTATTCCAAATAACCTTTGTCTCCTTCACATGTACAGAAGCATTCCAAGATTTTCAGGGTTTTCATGAAGGTTACTTCACATTTTTTCCAGGGATGGAAGTTAAGCTACCCAATGTTTAGTCACCTTTTTGGTCTTTCTCACTTTTTTCATTTTGCAGTGTTTTGCAGCTGAGTGATTTGTCTTACGCTACTTGTTAAACTAACATTTAGATGTTATTACAGAATGATTCCTTGTTTATTACTGCTTCCATCCAGAAGAAAGGGGCCACCAGGTGACAAAGCTGTAAATACGAATTTTCTCTTCATTGGCAGAACTCCTTCCTATGAATTAGATGACTAACTGCAATTGATGACTGTAAAGACCTGTTCATATTTTTCCAAACTATCTTTGAGCAAACAAATGCCTGCTGAAAACTTTTATGATTCTTTAAAGTACATACAATCTGATTAATCAAAAATTCTGATTTAATATATTATGAACAGTTATTGTTTAAAAAATAGAAGCAAAGTAATCTTATCTTTAAGGCTTATATTTGAATTAAAAGAATGATCTCACCATAAAAAATCTCCCTTAGTTTGTTATACAGCTATAAAAAGATATTCACAGGAATTGCCGCTTTACTGAAGGTTCTGAAAACATTTTATTGCTAGACCACCAAGAAGGGGTCCAAGAATTATACTTTTGAAATCATGTAAACTGTAATGAGTCAAGTCCTTAAAGTGAAATAAAGCTATTCTCTTTTTTTCCAAGTGCACACAGCTATGGGAAATCTGCCAAAGAACTGAATGCAGGGATTGGGATAATTAAAATTGAATTTACTTATCCTAAAACCTGTTCCTTTTTCATTTATTTTTTCCTTTTCCCAGACATATATATCTCTTTTCTTGCCTTTCAATTTGTGTTTGTTACTGGTTTTTTTTCATCACAGACATGTTTTTTCTTCCTCTTGTCCTAGATTTAATTCTTATCTTTCTTCCTTCTGTCTTAGTCTCTCATTTCTCGAACATGTTTCCATTTCTGTTTTTCCTGTCTTCTCCCCTTTCATTTTCTTCTATGCCCCTCCTAGTTCCTTCTGCCAATGGTACCTCAAGCTGTATTTTTTTCTGTGTCTCTTTCCTACTTCTCATTTTATACTCACATATCCATATTAAATATTTAAGCAGCGCCATACATGCACATTAATGGGGGGAATACTTGGGAAATGTAAGTGAAGTTACTTCCTTTATTCACAAAAGTTTGAATAAACAGAAAACAGCTTTTAAAGAGGAAATACTAGAGTTACTCTATTTATGCCTAATAGTTTAATGAAAAATATGTTAAAATAAACTGGCTAATTTGAAGCTTTGTAAAGCTTTGAAGATTTACATCAATCCTGCCTAATTTTTCTGAAGTGCAATGACTAAAACTGGAACGTTTCCTCATTCCCAAAGAGATGCTTTATGCAGAGCATATAATATATATATGAATGCATCTTCCATTTTTTTCATATATCAGTTTGTAGCTGGAGCATTTCCGTCATTTTCCTCCTTCCTAACATAAAAAAATAAAAATTTTCAATAACTTATTTTCTACTTTTTCTATAGAATGAAAATTCTTTAAAATGCTGCCAACTAATTTCTTAAACTGGAAAATGCCTTGGAAATATTTATTTGATATTGGTATTAAATTGATATCATTAATATAATGACTTCAATTAGAGAATATAGAAAATAATATATACTATTATATATAAATAGTAAGTACATTATTATTGTCTGTATAAAAAATATAGAGAATAAAAAGGTAATTGGTAGAAGTGTCACAATGAGTCATCGAGCAACTCGAGTAAAGTCATGTGACACTAAGCTGGAATTTCAAAAGGTTTTAGGATATGCATCTGTTCCCCAGAACACCTGTAAATGTTAGGCTACAGTGAAGATTAGTCTCAGATTTAGCTAAAATTAGATAAATATTATTATTTAAAAAACCTGTACTTCATTATTTCAATGATTGGGATATTTTAAATTTATATAGTATATAGACCAATAATAAATGATATTAAGAGTTTTATCAGTTATAAGAACAATCAGCAGCTTAACCTGGATAAGTGGTAATGCTAAAATCTGTTTTCAATCACACTCCAAATAGACTTAAATGTCTCATCTTGTATCCCTTCACTCAGTAGAAGAGATGTAAATGGTGCAGGTGCGCAAAATTACACTACTTGTCCTTCTGCCAAACCACCATCTAAAACATGACTGAAGATTGCACACATCATTACAAAAATAGCTGGATTTTCTTTTCTTCGTTAATATTCATTTTTCCAATGTAAGCATTTCAGCTATCACATATCATTTAAAAAAATGGAGGGGAGACAGTTGCAAGCTCAGAGATTTGTCAGAGGTAAATCATTAAGCAGTATGTCTGCCTCAAATGATGAAGAAAAAAAATTGAAAACGATTTGATGGTGGCTTAATGTCCAGATGGAGATCAGTAACAAGTGGTGTCCCATAGGTGTTCATATTGAGACTAGTAATGTTCAATATCTTCACTCATGACGTAGTGGAATCAAGTGCACCCTCAGCAAGTTTGCAGATGACACCAAGCTGAGTGGTGCAGTTGACACAACTGAGGGATGGGATGCCATCCATAGGGACCTGGACAAGCTCGAGAAGTAGGCCCATGTGAACCTCATGATGTTCAACAAGGCAAAGTGCAAGGTCCTGCATCTGGGTCAGGGCAACTCCTGATATCAATACAGGCTAGGAGGGATGAAAGGATTAAGAGCAGCCCTGCAGAGAAGGACTTGGAGGTACTGGTGGATGAGAAATTCGACATGAGCTGGCAATGCGCACCCACGGCCCAGAAAGCCAACCGCATCCTCAGCTGCATCAAAAGAAGCGTGGCCAGCAGGTCGAGGGAGGTTATTCTGCTCCCTTACTCTGCTCTCGTGAGACCCCACCTGGAGTACTGCATCCAACGCTAAAGACCTCAGCATAGGAAAGACATGGACCTGTTGGAGAGAGTCCAGAGGAAGGCCACAAAAATAGTCAGAGGGATGGAGCACCTCTCCTATGAAGACAAGCTGAAAGACTTGGGGCTGTTCAGCCTGGAGAAGAGAAAGCTCTGGAGAGATCTTATTGCAGCCTTCCAGTACCTAAAGGGGGCCTATAAGAGAGATGGAGTCAGAATTTTTAGCAGGGCCTGTTGCAATAGGACAAGGGGTAATGGTTTTAAAATAGAGGGAGGTAGATTCAGACTAGGTATAAGGAAGAAATTTTTTACAGTGAAGGTGGTTGCCCAGAGAGGTGGTAGATGCCCCATCCCTGGAAACATTCAAGGCCAGATTGGATGAGGCTCTGAGCAACCTGATCTGGTTGGAGGTGTCCCTGCTCTTTGCAGGGTGGTTAGACTAGAGCACCTTTAAAGTTCCCGTCCAACTCAAACTGTTCTATGATGCTCTACTCGTTCACACTTCTTTTTCGGCAGAGGTATCATGTCTAAGAAATAAAGAGACACTTCAGATAGCTCCGTTAATAACTATAGTAGATTAGGAATATTCTGAGTGCTGAAGTAATTTTGAGCTCAACTTTGTTTTCAGGAAGATTATGACATCTCTACACGGAGATTGTTTTGCAACCATGTGAGATTGAAATTTTAAAGCCAGAATGGTTTCATGTCTCAAAACCATGTCTTTCTTTTCTATGTGGACCATATACGTATGTCCTGATGTCAATAAAATCGTGACGTAGAATTTACATTTTAATTTGGAAAGCATTGACACAACCTCATAGAATTTTTAATTGTTTAATTAAATTGCAAATTGTTTGAAATTCTGCTTTCATTTTCTTACATGCCTATATCATGCACATGAAGAGTGTTAAATACACAACAATAACCATGCATCACATGAATTGCTGGAACCTGGTAATTCAATGAAAACTATATCAAGTGATTTTTGTGATTGATTGTTTTTCTGGCTTTTTCCTCTATGCTATTTTCTCTTTGAAACTTCTGGGGTTTTGTCCCACATCTTTTAAATTTATTTTTTTCAATACTTCATTTATATATGAACCAATTTAGGAATAACTTTGATTTATGCATCATAATTAAATGTTTGGGATTGCTGTAAATCAGATTGACAAAATGGAAGTTCAACTGCTTTGACCTTAGCACACTTTACTTGTATATGATGCCAGAATAGTCCTGTAAATACATTAAATTGCCTCGGAACTAAAACCTCTGTTTTATGACACTTCTTGGTACTTAAAACCTCCCTCAAAAAAAGCCCCCAAAACCAAACCAAATCAAAAAACCCCACCCTCCTTTGATGTTGAAGAAGCTGATCTCAAGCAGCATGACATACTGACATATATATTTTTTAAAAATATATTAATTAATCACAGAATCATAGAAGGTTTGGGTTGAAAGGGACCTTTAAAGATCATATACTGCAAGCCCCCTGCCGTGGACAGGGACATCATTCACTGGATCAAGTTGCTCAAAGGCCTATCCAACCTGACCGTCAATGCTTTGAATGATGGGACATCCGCAACTTCTCTGTGTAATCTATTCCAATGTCTTACCACCCTCATCATAAAAAATTTCCTCCTTATGTCCATCTAAATCCATCCTCTTTCAGTTTAAAACCACTGTCCCTGCTGTCACTACAGGCCTTGGTAAAAAATTCTCTCTCCGTCTTTCCTGTATGACCCCTTTGTATTTTGAAAGGTCTCCCCAGAGCCTTCTCTTCTCCAAGCTCAGTAATCCCAACTCTCTTAGCCTTTCTTCACAGGAGAGACACTCCAGCCTTCTGACCATTTTTGTGCCCTCTGGACCTACTCTAACAGGTCTATGTCCTTCTTGTACTGAGGATTCCAGAGCTGAATGCAGTACTCCAGGTGGGATCTCACGAGAGTGAAGTAGTCGAGGAGAATCACTGCCCTTGACCTGCTGCTGGACACACTTCTTTTGATGCAGCCCAGGATATGATTGCCTTTCTGGGCTGCAATCACACATTTGCGGCTCATATTTAATTTTTCATCCAGCAGTATTCCCAAGTCCTTCTCTGAAGAGCTACTTTCAGTCCATTCGTCCCGCAGTCTGTATTAATGTTGAGGGTTTTCCTGACCCAAAACCTTGCAACTGACCTTGCTGAACTTCATGAGGTTTGCACAGGTCCACTCCTGAAGCCTGTCAAGATCCCTCTGGTCCCAAGGTCCCTTCCCACTAGCATATCGATTGCAGCACTCACATTGGTCATCTATAAACTTGCAAAGGTTGCACTCAATCCCATTATGTGCATCATTAATGAAGATGTTAAATAATATTGGTTCCAGTACAGACACTTGAGGGGTATCATGTATCACTGGTTTCCATTATGCCACTGAGCCACTAACTGCAACTTTTTGGATGTGACCATCCAACCAATTCTTTATTCATCTAACTGTTGATTCATCAAGCCTGTATCTTTGCAATTTAGTGGCAATAATGTTGTGGGGGATCATATCAGAAGTCCAAGTAGGTAACATCCATAGCTCTTTCTTTGTCCACTGATGCAGTCACTCTGTCCTAGAATGCCACTAGATTAGTCAGACAGTATTTGCTTTGGTGAAACCACGATGACTGTCTTTAATCACCTCCCTGCCTTCCATATGTTTCAACATGTCTTCCAGGAGGATCTGTTCCATGATCTTAATGGGCACAGAGGTGAAGCTGACCAGTTAGTAGTTTACCATTTTTAAAAATGAGTGTTATGTTTCCCTTTCTTCCAGTCACTGAGGAACTTTGCCTAACTCCCATGACATTTCAAATATGGTGGAGAGTGGCTTGGCAACTACACCTGCCAATTCCCTCAGGAGTCTAGATGCATCTTGTCAGGTCCCATGGACTTATGTGTTTTCAGGTTCCTCAGACGATCTTGAACCTGATCTTCTCTTACAATGGGAAAGACTTAATTCTCCTAGTCTCTGCCTTGAGGTTCAGGAGTTGAGACATGTGGGAAGAGAGAGTAGCATTGAAAACTGAGACAAAAGATTGTTGAGTACCTCAGCCTTCTCCATGTTGTTTGTCACCAGTTCTCCTGTCTTATTTACCAGGGGATGTACATTTTATTTCATCTTCCTTTTCTGGCCAATGTACCTGTAAAAGCATTATTCTTCACATTCCTCGCCAAATTCAGCTTCAACTCTGCCTTAGCTTTCCTGATCCCATCCCTATACATCTGGTCAGTGTCTCTATATTCTTCCCAGGATACACATCCCTGGTTCCACTGTCTGTGCATTTACTTCTTACACTTTAGTTTGACCAAGAGGTCCTTACTGAGACATTCTGGTCTTAAATATGATTACAGACAAATCTACAGTACTTAACTTTCTATTCATATATAAAAACTAGTTCAAACTGCATTTTTCTCACTCATTTATCTTTACCGAAGAACCCATCCTGAACTGGGCACGCTTACTCAAATGAACTATGTAATACATTCTGCTTTTCCATCCTTACACCTCTTTTTTTTTTCCCATTCTAAATCCTTTTCTTGTCTAATTTAAACATCTTTTAGCCAACTAGAGAGCATAGTCTGTAAAGTGACACACTTAGAAAAGAAGAGTTTAATACATAAACCCTTGGGCTCCTTTCCTCAAAAAGGTTATATTATATTAATCTTTTATAAACTTTACTTGGAAAAGGTTCCAGAATGTACTTTCCAGAATAAAGTACAGTACATTTTTTTTTTAATATTGATTTTATTATTCTCTGCAAGGAGGCCAACTTGCCATTTGAGCTGAGTTCAAGAGCCTTCAATTAAACCTTGAGGCCATCATGTCTTCAATCCAATACTGCATTTCCAAATAGAGTGATGCAATGTAGCAAACAAAGCACAGAAAATTTCCTTACCCTTCAAAAAAAAAAAAAAAACAAAAACATTCCCACCATTGCTCAAGACTTAGAGGATCATAATTTAAATGCAGTCAGCCTATAGGAAATTTCATAAATAAATAGTCACATGAAACAGTTTCCATTGTGCGGCCTACAGTGATTGTAATCTTCTTCTCTGCCTTGTCTTCTCACAGCCACAGCTGGAAAGCTGTTAAACCTAGAACTTTTAGTGGTGACTAGCAGCATTGCATTGAGATATTGTACATTCAGAAATCAGTGTGAGATCCCCAAGATCCGCAAGATCCCATAAAATTTGGCTGAAATCTAAAAGAACAACAGTAGTGGTCAAGCTCATGTATCAAATGCAACTTCAGGTTTGTAAATATGCTTTTATTGTCCATGGTCTTAAATGCATTTTATAACTTAAAGGACACAACCCAATAGTATGAGAAAACATTCCAAAACAAAAGAGAACAAGCCATTCTAAGCTGTGTACATTACACTCCTTCATTAAAAGTCAAAACATTATTACATTCCTATATTGCTTGCTGAAACTATTCTGGGCATACACAAAAATAAAAGACATGTTCCCAGAAATAGTAATCGGGTTGTGAATGATTCATTAACCAGAAAGGAACTAAAATTGGTGATAAATGTGAACTTCAGTAACAGTTTGGCCAGCTTTACTGAATATATGGTTATGCTTTGCATGTTGGAAGTACTTTCCATCTGACTGATGTCTATGAAATGCCAGTATTTTCAATTAGTATCTTCAAGTAAAATACTACAGTGTCTTCTTCAAGACATTAACATTTCATTCACTTTTCATATAGTTTTATTTTTGTATTTATTTAATTACTTAGATAAATTGATTTCAAAAAGAAATTCGAGGATTTTGGTAAATAAGAAATGCAAAATGAAGCTCTCAAAGAATTACAGAATATTATTTAGTACATCTTAGGATAACCATTTTCTGCTTGCTGTGGATATCTCTGATTGATAGAAAAACAAATTCTGTTGTAACTGAGAGTGAACATAGTGGAAGTATTCTCCTTCTGACCAAATAACAATAATGCATCATATAATAACTCATCTATAATTCTTGCCTAACTTCCTGCAAGTAACCCTGTCTAAAACCCAACTCCTTTGCTTGTCGTACAGGAAAGTACTAAAGCTTCACTATTCACTACTTCCTCTGTGAATAAAATCCTGACACTTAAGTTCTGCAGCTCATAATAATTGCTGCAGAATCCCACTGAGAACCCACACAGAGAGCTTCAATAATAAAAAGTAGTCAGACCTATTAATTTTTGCTATGTTTTTATAGCCCTAGCTGTTATAAACCCTGAATGTTTTTCCCAGCATTAATTTTCCCAGCATTATTTTTTTCGTCAGCTAATATATTGGTATTTAAAATCAATGCTAACTTTATTTTACTGATGAACTAATAACTCAAAATGTACCTACTCTCAGTATATCCAAAATAGAAATTATTCTTTTCAGAAGAGTAGTATTAGGATTTTTTTGCTACTACTTACAAAAGTGAAATGTGGTTGTTGTTACATATTTTGTGTATGTACTTTCAAAAATACATTAGAATCAGTCAGTTCATTTGAAATGTCACTTTAAATGAACCTGCTTTTAAAGGTATAAGGAACACATCACTTGAAGATCAATTCCCCTTGAATTGCTGAATTCTCCCCAAATATATTGGATTAAATCCTGATAATAAGGTGCATTTTTTTTTTCCTTAATTAGTAGTAACACCCAGAAGCATAGTGGAAAGGATTTACAAGTGTTAGGAAGAAAATGGAACTATCAAAATGGAATACAGACAAATTTATAAAGAACTAAGGTAAATACTTACATTAACAAAAATGAAAATTCAAAATTCATAGGCTTCACTGAACTGAAAGTCAACAGAGTTATTCAAATGTTCTTGGTTTCTGCTCTTGGGTTGTGAGTCATGTTGCCACAATACTAAGAAACTTTGGAAATATCATTTGCTCTGATCCAATAAAAAATTATCTGGTTGATTTCTTGTAAATATTTGAACAAGTATTTAATCTGAAATTCAGGAACTGGCATATGACATTCAGGTGAACTCTTTGTTATGCTACAATCAAAGCATCTTTAATGCTTGCTTTTTACTAATACACAAGTTTTCCTATTGTACCTACCTGCAGTGCGATAAGAATTACCTTTGGCTTTAACAGCTAAAGACTATTCAAGTGCCTCCAAAAACGTGTTTGCAGAGGGGCAGTAAGCTTCTTTTGTGTGGACCTGTACTTACTACTGTAGCAACCAGTAAACTATGATTCAGAGCAAAAAGGTTTTGGTCTGCTACCCGCTTTGCATCTTCTGAAGACATTTGGGTGGAAAAGTTAGAAATATTGTCACTTTTTTTCTGACCATCAGCCAAAAGATTTGTACATACAACTTGCCTTAGGTCAAAACACACGCTGGCTTCAGTTTGCTGTCAGACAAAAGGGAACCCAAAGGGAAATGCACAGGATAGATCCATGTATACACATCACTAATTTGGTATTTGAGAAAGCCACTGAATAACAAACATTTTCTCCTTTTCTTTCTCTAACCCTTCCACCTATGGTACTTCACACTAGATTAAATTATATAGCAAATTTCATAGAATCATAGAATCATAGGATCATAGAATAGCTTGGGTTAGAAGGGACCTTTAAAGGTCATGTAGTCCAACTCCCCTGCAAGGAGCAGAGACAGCTTCAACTAGATCAGGATGCTCAAAGTCCCATCCAACCTGGCCTTGAATGTTTCCAGGGATGGGGCATCCACCACCTCTCTGGGCAACCTGTTCCAGTGCTTCACCACCTTCACTGTAAAAAATTTCTTCCTTAAATCTAGTCTGAATCTATTTCCTTCTGGTTTAAAAACATTACCCCTTGTCCTGCTTTCCAAGTCTCGCTAATGTGCAGATGCAGGAAGCTGGAAGAAAGACAGACAATAATTGACCCAAACTGGCCAAAGAGAGTATTCCATGCCATAAACGTCATGCTCAGTATATAAGTGGAAGTTGGTCAGGGTGGGTATCTGCCTTCCTGGCATCCATCCCTCTCTCTCTCGTTCACTGACGTCATTCCCTCTACCTTGCTGGCCGCCTTTTTGCTCCTTCACTTGTTGCTCGGTTTCATTTCCTTGATGACTGCTCGGGACGGGCTGTATCGGTCATTGGGAAACCAGGTGGTGAGAAAATGTACATTGCTCATTTTGTATATATTAATATCCTTATATTCTGTTATTATTGTAGTTTTCCTTTGCTATTTTAGTAAGCTCTCTTCATCTCAACCCACGAGTTTTCCTTTTTTCCCAATTCTCTCCCCCATCCCGCTGGGGAGGGGAAGGGTGAGTGAGAAACTGTGTGGTAACTCAGGCTAAACCATCACATGCACAAACTACACTAAACTGTTTAACGTGATACATCTAATAAAGTGTTCTCAGAATACATAGTGTTTGCCACTGGTTCTTTGAACCCTCCCAACTTTGCAGGATTATGCTGTAGATTTGATAAAGATCCATGGGGGTTTTTAGTGCACACTCGAAAAATTCATTTTGAGTAAAAAGGAGTTGCAATTATGCAACAGAAAATTATTCTTCAGTAATCTATATCAACAAGATTAATTGGATAAATCTCCAAGACTGAAAGTTAGCAACAGTTCCCTTGGAGAACTGTAAACAGAATCATAAAGCTTGAACCAGTCGTTGAACGCATACACTTCAAAGCAAATGCAGGCCACACAGAGAGATAGGCAGATATTTTCCATTTGTGATGCCACCAAAATAATACTTTTGCGCTTCCTCTATGTCACACATACAGCTAATTTTCATAGAAAAAAAAAGAGAAAATACAGGAGTCAGTTTATAGAGGCTTACTGCAGATCTTAGTATTTTAGAGGTTAAGTATAGTATATTATATCAACTGAGAAAAAACTGAGCTTCTTGAGCTTGTAGTTTCCTCTTGGTAAAAATAGGATTGCAGAGGTGACAAATGAGATCTTCTTGATCATGAAAATTGCTTCACTTTTTGATGTCCTAAAATGTAGGTCTGGTAATTCGTGGAGAGTTCTCTATCACCTTTTTGCTGTGCTCTCCTTTCTAATCGCAACGTGACTGAACAGAGAGAGGAATGGAGATAATTTTGACATGATTTAGGGAAGTATAAGAAGTGTTTGGCTCATATCCTGGTCTTATTCTGGAGTAACTTCCTCAGGAGTGACACATGAATAGTATTTCATATAGGAATAAAATTTTATATAAATTTTGAATGTATCTGGATAGGGACAACCAAGCTACTTAAATTTGTACAGCATGGATCTGCAAATGCATAATTTCTCTTTAGAGATGGTGATAAACCATGCAAAACGCATCAAGTGGGATTTCTCCAAAATTATATTCTTGTGACATTTCTAATCCATTTATCTTAATAAACCTAAATTCCCTTTTTGACAGCCCTACCATAGATATAAATACTGTATAGGCACATATTGCATGTGGCCTATTAGCTCCTGGCCCCTGACTTGTTTTCTGTTTGTTGTCACTGCATCATTATTTTCGAGAGCTATGGTTTAGTCTTCACAAATATAGCAAGAATAGGCCTTGGGGATGCAGCTGGTTTTGAAATCAAAGAGAAAAAAGTTCAGCTACAAGTGTAGAAGGAAGGAAGGGATTTTAAAATGCTGTCCTACAACAGTATCTAAACCAGGCTGCATTAATTATATCTGAAGGGGGAAAATATCATTTTAAAATTATATGCTGTACATGATGTCACAGCAAAACATACTATATTGCTTGTTGTATGCAACTATTGGATTTTTCTAACTCACTGAAAACAAATATAAATGGTGTTGTTTTCACAGCATTAATGAAGATTTGATATCTTTGGCAATATTGGAGCTAGTTTCTTTTCTTTCGCCTTTGTCTCATAAATCTTGTTGAGGAAGATGTAGTTACTTCAATACATTGTTGATTTTTACACCATTTTTTGGGCTCAGGATAATGAGCTACAAAGATGATATTGATCTCATACCAGCTAGGTAAATCTTCCATGACCTTGTATTTTCTTTGCTTCTCCCCTACCCTTCTGTCCCCTTTTGTTTGCTTTAGTAGTTTTTCTAATACATCCCACAGTAAGCTTCTTTTTGTATAGAAATGATTCAGGGAGATTGAAGATAAAAAATTATGTTATTTATATGCTGTGTTGCAATAAATTTCTCTGTACAGGTCCTCCAAGTTCAAGTAAGCTCAATTACTCATTTGTTCAATTGTATTCTTATCCTTGTATTGATATTCCTTCACTCCCATTCTTTCTTTTTCTTTCTTGAAAGAGTAGAATAAAAGGGGTCATTTTAATCCCAGCCTGCGTAATAATCTCACTTTGATCTTCCATAGTGATTCTACAACCTTAAATTCCCTTCAAGATGGATGGAAATAATGCTATTCCTCCTGATTAAGATACTACTTAGGAACAGAATATGTATTACTACCCACAGTCATAAAGCAAACACTTGCCTTGCTATCATATTTCCATTGGCAGACGTTTCGCTTTTTGTGTGGAATCCCGATAAGGTTTGAAAGATTTCACAGGACAGAAAGGATCTTAAGAATACAAAAGCAGAAACAAAGCTCAAGTATCTGCTACAAATAGCAAACAACCAAAGACATTAAATTTCCAGGCATTATCTTGAAAACTAGAAGATAGTTTTCTATCTTGGGTGAGTTCCCATGTTCATGCAACTTTTTTCTCCTTACATTAGCAATCATTCATAAAATCAGTATTTTTCCATAATCTTAAATTACTCATAGGCCATGACATTCACCTATGTCTTATCTGAGTTTTCTATATATTCTGAGTGAAGTAAAAACATTCTTTGGTGTAGGCACTTGAGACAATCTCATATTTATAACAGTGTGTTCATGAACAATGAAGACTATTTTTCCAATCTTCCCTTACTGAACTTAATCAAAATCACCATCAGCTTTATTTCTCCCATGACACATATGAAAGTTTTTTTAAAAATCTGAATCATATGAAGATGTAATCTATTTTCATACTATCGTTCATCTATGTTCCTCCTTCTAAAAGTACTGTATCAAGATCCTTGGTCAAGAACATGATCAAATCGTTTCAATAGTTTTAAATAACTGACTGTTACAGATAAGAAGTAGGAAAATTGAAAGTAAATGAGTGCGGGTTTTTTATGACATATTTGTTTCCTTCTTGTTTATAATTCTCATTTTTTATCCTTCCTGACAAGATTTGGTAATAATGGACATTCTCTAGAACTTCCTGTTATTTTTTTTTTCTCTCTGGTGATATATGTTGAAGCCTGAGGCAATTACATGGGAGCAAAAGATTCTTCTAATATGCACTGAAAACAAACTCATCGAGAGAAAATATTTCCCTCAGAGCAATCATTATTTCCAGTAACAAAGCCACAAACACTTTTAAGTGGCTTTATTGGAAAATTTTTACACCATTTCAATATATCAGTCATAGAAATAATCATTATTATTACCACTGAAAGGAAGCTCTATATTTGCAATGACAAATCATACTCACTAAAAAGTCATTGTTAAAACTAAAGAACTGCCAGGCAGTTTTAAAATTAATGAAGGTAGAAACACAGACAACATCAGCCACTGGGTAAATCAAATTACTTAAAACAGCCACATAAATTTCTTCAATCTAGTGGACAGTTTCCCCCCTACACACACAATGTTCCTATGGCTCTTATTGACAGATAGATTCATTCATTGACCAGAGCTAACAACTAAAAACTGTTCCTGTATTGTAGATTGTATTTTGCTCAGTTCACAAGTTTGACAAGTTCAGCAACTGGAGTGAGACAGAGAAACATATTTTAAAATTAAATCCATCCCTTTCATGAAGTACACGAAAGTCTTGAAATTCATTAAAATCTTTTACTAGATACATGTTAACCTGTGTCTGGCTAGATCCCTGTAAATTTCAATGATTTTAAATGATAATTACATAAACAAAGACTCTACCTGCCCAACACAATTTCAGGATCAGCGCACAAACCTTTGCCTGGTATGTTAAACTAAATTTTGCAGAGTTCTCTACTGCTATTAAACACTTAACACAGAGTTTACTTTAACCATATTTTGCTTGTATTTATACCTGTTGTATCTTGATAGATATGCATGTTCATTACAGAAATGAGCATGGAGATACAAAAGTATTGTATATTAAATTCTTGATTGGGGATGAGGGTGTTAATGGCTAGTTTCAGCATTGTACAACTTCTTGGATTGTAATAATCAGTCCTATCAATTTTTGTGAGCCACAAATCTTAAATGAAGTTGAATTTCTATAAGGGAAGAGTAGTCCACTATGACAGTAGTATGAGTAGTCCAGTAGTCCAGTAGTCCAGAGTATGACATCAGTTTCAGGACCAGTACCTTTTTAATCTATATTTTTATTATGTGACTCAGTAATCAATGTGGTTTCTTGCTTTTTCTTAACATGGGATAGTTGAACCAATACATTCTATCAACGTTGTAAAGTAATCTTTCTATGCTATAAAGAGAAGTCATTTTCTCCAGTCCATTCCTTTAGACAAATAGGATCTCTCAAGGGTAGAACATTTTGATTACCGTATTAAAATACACAATGTTTATTTTACATACTCCCCATATCCTGAGGTAAATCTAAATCTAGTGAAGTGGTTGAGCCATATGAAAAAGCTACATCAATCTTCTGACATTGATACAATGCAAAAATGTTGAATATACCTTCTAGGTTTAAAATTTACATTGACCTCCTTTATCTCACAGAGATATTTAAACTGTTATATATTATCGCTTTGCACACAAATCAATCCTGTAACAGACGTATAACAAACACTGTACAAGATGCCTACGAGTTGTAAACATATAGATATATAGGGCATTATAATTTGAATTTTCTTTCAGAATTTAATCTGTAGACTCCAAGATTTTCTGGATTCTAGATATGCCACTAGAAAAGTAAAGATTTGTCACCCCATGTGTTTGGAGGCATGATGGTACACTGTGCTCATGATACAAGAGTCGCAGGCTGATTCTCCACTATATACCACTAATTAGGAAAGTGAGATGAGACAGCTTTAGGTGTTATGCTTCACAGCAGAAGAATTATTCAAAACTTTCAAATAAAGGTGCTCTCTTGACTTGTTCTTCTATTGGATTATATCCTGAGGTTACTTCTTGAGACTTTATTCTGTAAGCTGATGTATTCATTTAGATGGCTAGTGAAAGCTGCTGAAAAAAGCCACTAGGATTGTGGAAACTTAGTAGTCTGTATCTCAGTGTTATATTATTAAGGCTCAAATGGTGATTTTAATAGTGTGTTTATGAAAGGAATAATTTTAAATAAAAATTCTAGTTAAATGAATGTCAAATAGTATCTTGCATGAATTAGCAGTCAGTAAAGATACAGAAAGTATTTTAGGTAGAAATGTAATTTAAAAATAAAAAAAAAAATCTGCATTGCATTTCAAAAATTCTGTCATTGAACAAATGCCATTGATAAATAATTTCCATAGCGTTGCATGTATATAGTATATCTTTTTACCCAATATGAGGGAAGCAAATTCCGTTAATGTAAGTAACATTATTCAAGCTGTAGATGTAAAAGGTCTACAAGGTATACCAAGCTAGATCTCCCGAACAAAATTGCTCCAATAGCAATTTTAAACTAATTAAAGCAATGTTCCTTTTAAAACTTACTATTACTATGCTACTGTTATATGTTGCAGAGAAGAAGGGAGGGAGGCATTTAAACTGAAAAGAGTGAGTTTGTGAACACTCCCAAATGCTCAGTCCTGAGCTAGGCTTCGACAAATAGATCCAAATTAAAAGCAAATGAACACATAAACTCACACAAAACAACAAACTGCCTGCCTTAAAAAATATTTAAAGAATTCAGTCAAAATTATGTGGACGTTAGGTATTTCAGTATCAGCTTGCAATCCTGAAACCCTTGATCACTGGTTTTCTTTGCCTGTTGTCCTGGTTTTGGCAGGGATGGAGTTAATTTTCCTCTTAGTAGACAATGTGTTTTGGGCACTGTCTTGCTTTCCAAGTCTTGCTAATGTGCAGATGCAGGAAACCTTGAGAAAGACAGACAGAATAATTGACCCAAGCTGGCCAAAGAGAGTATTCCATGCCATAAACGTCATGCTCAGTATATAAGTGGGGGTTGCCCGGACCAGGGCATCTCTCTCTCTCTCTCTCCCCCTTTTGCTCCTTCACTTGCTGCTCGGTTTCATTTCCTTAATGGCAGCTTGGGACAGACTGTGTCAGTCATTGGGACATCGAGTGGTTAGAAATAATGCATTGTTCATTTTGTATATTTTAGTATCCTTATACTCCATTATTATTGTAATTTTCCTTTGTTTTTCTAGTTAACTGTCTTTATCTCAACCCATGAGTCTTCCTTCCTTCCCAGTTGTCTCCCCCATCCCACTGGGGAGGGAGAGGGTGAGCGAGAAACTGTTTGGTGACTAGGGCTAAACCACAACATCTGGATTTCTGATTATTCGAGTTATTCAACTGGATGAGTTTTTTGACTCAGATAACCCCAAGCAGACAAAAAGCTGAGGAGAAAAAAAAATAATCAACATCATCCCCCTGCCTGCTACTGGAAAAAGTAGTTTTTCAGAACTGATACCTTATTCTCAGTGCATACCTTCCTTACTAAGTGAAATAGTTTTATGTATAGCCACAGATCCTGGCTTTTCTCTGATACTATGGTAAACAAGACTCATTCTGTAAGACTCAACTCCATACCGTAACCTAACTATGCTATTTACTGTCCCACAGAAGCAAAAAACCTAGTAAAACCTAGCTCCTACTGAAAACCTCATACACACGTGTTTAATTGGAATTACTTTTACACATGCATTTGAAGCACTGTGCTCAAATTTTCTGGAACTCCAGGTGTTTTGAGTGTACTGGGTTTCGCTTCACGATTCCCAGCTCCCCTTTTCACCTATTCACTTAGCCTAACATTCACAGAGTCATAGAATGGTTTGGGTTGAAAGGCACCTTTAAAGTTCATATACTCCAAGCTCCCTGCCATAGACAGGGATGTCATTCAAGGTGCTCAAAGGCTCTTCCATCCAATTATAAGACATCCACAACTTCTCTGTGCAATCTGTTCCAATGTTTCACCACCCTCATTGTAAAAAATTTCCTCCTTATGTCCAATATAAACCTAACCTCTTTCTGTTTAAAACTGCTGCCCCTCGTCCTCTCACTACAGGCCTTCATAAAAAAAATATCTCTCCATCTTTCCTGTAAGACCACTTTGTATATTGAAAGGTCTTCCCAGAGCCTTCTCTTCTCCAGGCTCAACAATCCCATCTCTCTCAGCCTTTCTTCACAGGAGAGGCACTCCAGCCTTCTGACCATTTTTGTGCTCTCCTCTGGACCTGCTCTAACAGGTCCATGTCCTTCTTGTACTGAGGATCCCAGAGCTGGACGCAATACTTCAGGTGAGGTCTCAAGAGGGTGAAGTAGAGGGATGACCTGCTGTTGGCCACACTTCTTTTGATGCAGCCCAGCGTATAATTTGCTTTCTGGGTGCAAGTGCATTTGCCAGCTGTGAGAGACTGTGTCGAATGTTTGTCTCAACATTGTCAAAGCATCAAACCACCACCTAAACAATGATACATCAGTCAAACCATAGGACTGGAGTCTTCCTGTTTTCTTGCAAGATGATTGCCTTATCTTGCAAGCCAGTCAAGCTGCAGGACTGGAAGCTTCCTGTTTTTGACTCCTATTTTCCCACGAACCTGAATGCAGAGCTGATTCTGCAAAATTTAGCCTTACCCCTACTTATGTGCCCAGACCCAGGCCAGAAAAACAGAGGGGCCTACAGACGGTATTAGGCATGTGTATCACCGCCAGGTGAGGGGTGCGGCCAAGAAAACCCGCTCTTGGAATATGTGACATGAATAAGATGAACGATAAAAGGACAGAAACAACCAACATCGGACGGAACGTTCCCTCACCGAGTCAACTGGACTGTCGGGACACCGCAGCTCCGTGATGGTAGCTATTGCAAGTGAAACTCTTTTCCCTCTTTTCCTTCTTTCCTTTCTTTCTCTCTGTTCTCTTGCATTTGCGAACTTCTTTAATAAAGTTACCTGGTGCTTGACTCTGTTTTGAGTCTTAATTCTGTTCCCAAGAATACAAGCAAAACCACACTCCGGTGTGTGAGAGGTTGGTCTAGCCGCCCCTAGCCTCCCAGACTCGTCTGAGGTCAGCTAGAATGCAAGGGGGCCTTCCTCTCATCCGAAATCAGAGCGTGACACCAGTTCATATCCAGGACCTTCCACATGGCCTTATTGTACTTCATGAGGATCAGACTGGCTCACTTCTCCAGCCTGTAAAGGCTCCTCTGAATGGCATCCCTTCCATCAGGAGTATCATATACCATCTGCTCTGTATTTCTTCAACAGCTTGCATAAATTTGCCTAAGAAGTTACAGTTAGCTCCCATTTATCATGGTTTGGCCCCATTCAGCAGCTAAAATACTATGCAGCTGCTCACTCACTCCCCCCTCATCCCAGTGGGATGGGGAGGAGAATCAGGAGAAAAAGAAAGTCAGAACTCATGGACTGGAATAAAAATGGTTCAACATAATAGCAAAGGAAGAGAAAACAGAGAGGGGTAAAAAAGAAACAAAACCCTAACCAGTAACAGAATATGTTAAGCACATGATTCATGGTACAATAGGTCACAGTGGATCCTGACACTCAGCTCACTCCTGAGTAGCAAAAAAAAAACAACCCTAGCACCATCCCTTTATATACTGAGCATGATGTCACATGGTATTGAATATGCCTTTGTCTAATTGGGTAAGCTATCCCAGCTGTTGGCTAATTGATAAACTATCTCAGCTGTGTCCTCTCCCACCCTCTTGTGAAAATTAACTCTATCTTAGAGAGAAGCAGGACACCATTTTGGGCAGACAGGTCCTTATTCCTCTGGTTTCTGGTGTGAAAGAGGAGTGCAAAGGAAGATGGCACTCCTGATGCTTCCATAAGCACATATAGTCTGTTAAATTGGAGGATAGCTACTACTTGATTGAAGGTGTGAGAAACATCTTCTATCCAAAACAATATTGTTTCTTCCGTCAAAAAGAAAATATATTTCTCTTATTTCAGGAGAAAATGTCAAATCTTTGACAGACATGGAATTTCCTGGTACTTAACAGAACATCTGTATGACTGGACCATGGACACTGAATCAGTCTGCTTTTTAATATGGCCTCAGATTAAAAGAATATTTAGAATTAAAGTTATTATTTATTGGTATCATATTCATTCTTCAGGATAAGTTGCTAATTCAGATCCTAGTATAAAGTTCAGCACTGCTAGGAGAGATATAACTTTCATGAAGTAACATGGTAAAGAAAAAGAAATTATTTTACATCCTGTATGTATTATATAATCTGCAGTTTTGAGCAACTCTATCTGAAGTAAAAGACTTATAGAAATTTCAGTCTGTTTCTGCAGTTCTCTTGATAGAAACTATCAGTTGTGAATATATCCCACCTTCTTGTTTACTTATTTAATCTATCCTGGGATTTGTGTAAGGCATTATGGAACAAAATAAAGAACTAGAAAGCAAGGCCTTACTTCCTAAACAAATATGTTGGCAAATAACATCCTTCAGTAGCACCAGTGACGAGCTGGATATATAATGCTCTTGATGTACTTTACAGTTCTGAGACTACAGAGATAACTAAATCCAGAGGACAATCACAGATCATTGATACAATCCAAAGAAAATTAATTGGCAATACTGAGTCTAAAACTAGAAACCAAAATTAAAAAAAAAAAAAGAAAAGAAAAGAAAGAGAGTGACAGGAATGGAATGTAAGCACGGGGAACAATATAAGAAGTAGAAGAATTGTCATTTGACCTCCTTCTTTTTTCCTAACAAAATGATTGTAACATCATTATGGTTAGGGACTCAATGAGTGTTTGTAAAAAGTATTCTTATGAAGGACACCACTTTAGTTATAAAGTAGCATTCAATAAGCCCATATCACATCTACTGGTATGTCAACCTTTTGCAAGACAGTATCAGGAAAAAATTAAATACATATCTAATTCAAGAAGAGTTGTATATAATGAGAGTGACATGCGTCTCATATTCTGAAATTGTGAAGAGACAAACCATTTCCTGGAGTGCATAATAATACTTCTTGAGGATTGCTTTTATTAAATTCTCATGGTCCTATACTTCAAGAGTCAAGGCAAAACAATTGCATTTTAATCTAGTTCACAGAAACAAGATCTCAGTCTGCTAAAGGTACAGTACTATAAAAATTTAAAAGTGACATATTAATTTAAAGGTTGGGAGAACCCTAGGATAGCAATATACATATGACAGGTGTTCTGAATATTCTTCTTGGAGGGTAGTGGTGTTTATTTTATTTCTCTCTGAGGTTTTACAATTGGGCTTTGGCTTTGTCTGGTTTGGTTTGGTTTTAAGGTTCATTTCTAGCTGGAGAGGACCAGGAAGACATCTGCTTTTTGTATAAAGCACATATGAGGAAACTTTGTAGGAATTAACTAATGGAATGATATGGCCCGAAGATAGATTGGA
The DNA here is from genome assembly GCA_011801015.1 of Ardeotis arabs. Lineage (NCBI taxonomy): Eukaryota > Metazoa > Chordata > Aves > Otidiformes > Otididae > Ardeotis > Ardeotis arabs. The sequence continues at coordinate 44,027 of JAAGAY010135074.1, forward strand.
TATGAAACATTAACATATTAATATTGGAATAGCTGATCTCACAACCCTTCACACAGCACAGAACTCATATGACCTGAATCACAATCTTCAACATTCCCGGATTTTCTCTGAGAACTCATGCAGTCCTTTCACTGATGCACCTACCTAAACACAGGAGCTTTAGGTGGGCAGATTTTAACAGGTTTCTGAGGTGTTCTAATTCAGGACTGACTGGTCTTAACTAGCGTATTCTGATATATGTAATGAAATACCTTGCCACAAAAATGCATCCAGTGAGAAAAGAGATTGTATCAGATAGGAGTTAACCCACAATGTAAAAATTTTCTCCACTTTTCCTCCTTAGTACACAAATGCAAAAATGGGTATATTTCTAAAGATACTATCACCTACAGTACTGTTTGAAACAGTGACAAGTTAGTGAAATACAAAACCAACCCCAATTTTAAACAATATTTTTCATTGGGTTTGATGTATTGCTATTAGGACATTCTTAAAGCACATTTATAAACTTTTAATCAGCCTTTAATTGTCCTAATAACTGTTAAAAATAAATTTTGGACATCACTCTTTAATCTATATATAAGAAATAATAAATGTGAAATATACACCACTCTACTTGAAGAACACAAGTTCCCAGGATCTTAAAGCCCTGCACAGAGCAATTCGTTAAATCTCATGTGATGTTGTAAGTAAGCATGACGATTCTTGCAGAAGTTACTGGGTGTCTTCTTTGTCTTATATGTGCAAATACAATTCTCACTCCAATAGATTAAATGATGTAATGAACAATTGATCTGAAGAGCAGGAACATCCTTCATCTTCATGATGACAAGGTTTTTCAGCACTACAGTTCTTTCTCCAGTAAAATGAAGGAGAAAACTGTGAATAACCAGCCCAGAAAAAAAAAAGAATGAGGCACATTATCTTACCAGACGAGTAATCAGACAAATGACTATGAAATAACAAATCAAACTAAAAGGTGACAAGAAAAAGATCAAGAATACAAAAGAACGTGTTTGTAAGGGAACAACATAAGATAGGTAAATACATCTTAAAAAAAAATTGCCAAGAACTGAAAAGGTCAATAAGGGTAGGTACAGTAAGGGGCTTATGAAGTTGAAATCTAGAACATAAAGATGGGCTGGAATAATTTTTCCTTCAGTTTCAGATGGTCAACTACTGGCAATAAAACCTGTTGTAATGAAAGTTATATTTTGTGTGAAGTTTCTGAAAGTAAATAATGGACATCTCTTTATTGTACTGCTGGATGAAGTCCTCTACAAGTCTTGCCTTACAGTTGTGCTTCTCTTATTCAGACTGTCTCTGGCAGTTTCAATATTAATATTCATCCCAAAATGGAATTTTCTAATTACTTTGCATTGTGTCCACTTTTATTACACTTTTCAATGCTTGGCAGCTTTCCTGAGACTATGTTTGTCCACCTGTTACCTGCTCTGCTGTTGAAATGTTTTACTTGTATATTTTTCTTGATCTCTTCAGTGCCACCTCCTGATTTAGATTTGTTATTTCATACTGAGTTATTTGATTTCTTGTCTGGTAAGATTTGTTTTATTCCAGTGGAGTTGTGACTGGTATAAGTGAATTTTTAACTTCCCCTGGAATTAATTGTCCTTCAATTCACAGATTGTAGTTTAGAAGTTCAAAATAAAAGGCAATATTTATAAAGCATCTGCTGCTTGCAAAGTGTACCACTTGTGTTGAAAACGAAGACTATTTTAACCTTTACGTGCAATCATATCCCATAAGTTTCCCCTTCAACTGTCATTTGAGATCTTGTGACTGTTTTCCCAGGCTGTATTGTACAAAAGCTGAAAAGATGAGCTAGTCTATATTTTTAATAGAAAATGAAAGTTCTGGGTTGTCACACATGGTTGCTGCAATCACATGTGCTCCAAGGGGGTAAACATAAGGAAAATAAATCAATAGAACCTCAAAAGCCAGTAACTCTTATTAAAAAGACACTAAATAAAAGAATTAATTGAAAAGTACAAAGAAAAAAAAAACAATTATTTTTCCTATGTCCCTTCTCTAATTTTTGTATAAAACGTGTAAATATAATATAAACTTTAGATATATGGAAGCCATACTCTATATTCTGTTTGTGAGTTCAGTTCAATTTTAAACCGGGAAGTATTTCTCAAAGATATTTGAAAGTTGGTAAAAGAATAAAAATTTCTCATCAGAATAAGCTGTTTTCCAGACTAAAGTCCTTCTTTTCAAGAAGGTATTTTGGTTATGCTGTGTTTGTATGTTCACTTTCTTGCTTTTAAGGAGGAAACTAAGGGCAATCACTGCAGAGTATTTCAGTGTCCTCAGCGTTTAGCTAAGTTCTAAGTGACATACGCCTGTATGATCAAGTGAAGATAGTGCTCTGGGTTTTCTCCTGCACTCTGAGCCACATCTACTGTGCAAAGACAGTTGCCTGACTTCCATGCAGCAAAACCTGATGAGAAAGCAAGGGGTCAAATGGAAACAAAGGGACTTCCAGGTATCAGGACTGAATGACTGGAAGGTCTTGGGAATTCAGCAAGGGTAATGAGATCTGCCAGGAAAAGAGCTCCAATGGTCCTTCTGCCCAACTCATCTTCTTTTATCGGGAGCCTATGATTATCCAGAGAAGTAGAATAGTAAAAAAAGTATTCTCACTATCACTGTCATGGTTTTTGATTGCAGGATGTTGCTCAGCATGCATTGTCTCTAGCATAATTAAAGTTGACTTCTCAAGAGTCTGAGTGGCCCTACCCATAAGGAAGAGATTGTTGCATAAAAAGAATGAGTATTGATTTCTGAAGGTTATTTAAATGTCGTATTGATAAATATTACCCCTTATTTCAAGTTGTATATGAGTAATATGGTTATGTCAGCATCAGTGAGATAGTGAGTGTGTAACTTTAATACACAGTTTAGGTGCAAAAAAGCCTCAGCAATCATACCTTGGTCAATGATTTATATTAACATATTCAAATTTGCCTAGGGCTTACTCAAATGTTTATTCCAACTGAAAAGAAATACACTTAGAATTGAAAAGTCTTGATGTTATTAAAAAAAAAAAGTTTAAATTAATTTTTACCCTGCTCATTTAGGGACAGGATTATGAAAGCAACAAATTTTCTATTAAAATATTTATAGAATGAACTAGTAGCTTTCTTAGAGGAAGTTCCCTATTTTTTTTCTGTTTGGGAATGGTAACAAGTGGGCTTGATGGAACACTTAACCTTTAAAATAAGGAGATTAAATTTCTTTACCACATGCTGTTAAATGCTAAAGCTGAAATTTCCTGTGTTAATTCACATAATAATAATGCCATGGAGAATATTTATTATAAACTTCAAAGTCATTTTTCTACAATACACACTCACCCACCCTGAAGAGACACCTTAAATGATGTCTGCTCACTTTGCTAATGAAAAAGAAACAAACATTCTAGTACAAAATACTGGAAAAGGATGAACCACATTTCAAACACAATTCCCTTTGCAAAAGGAGAATCATTTAAGTAATTTGTCATGCATTTTTGCATACTTGTTTGTCTCATCAGAATACACATGAACAGATTCCTTAATAAGCCACATTTGTTTTATTTAGATAATGTTTGTGCAGTGCTTTGAACATGTAAAGTGCTACGTAAGTGCGCAGTATTATTCAGCCCAATCCTCAGTCATTAATCAAATAGAACTCCCAATAGACTGTTATTATTTGATTCCTGATGTAGTCTATTCTTATACAAGATAAGAAGAAATAATTTCAAAATTATATCTCATACAATACTGTGGCTTAGGTTTATTAAATTGTAACCATAGGAGAGGGAAGTAGAAAATCAGACTAAACTCCTCTTTGTCAAAAAAGAATGGGCAAATGAGGGCAGAATAACTTGTTCTGAGGGGCTTCACAGTTATGATTAAGAAGCCAGAGTACACATAGAGGTCGCAAGTTCAAATTCAGTCCAGGTCACTAATGGCTGAAAATCATTGCCAGCTGAAAGTTATTTACCTGCCCATATGAAAATTCATTAGTGTTCTGAGCTTACAGGGAAGACAAATCTATATATTTAACATCATTGTCATACTAGGTAGTAATTACCTTTTGGAAATAGCCTCAAGATTCTGATCTTTAGCGCAAAGCACTCCTGTTCCAAACCAACATAAATTAAGTTCTGAATTAGAGCCTCTTAGCTAAAGTTAGTGCAAAGTCTTGGAAATTAAAGAACAAACCGACAATGGGAAATGAATTATTAAATGTCAGGGGAAAGAAATTAAAAATACTGCACATTTGTTTCTAAAAATAGTAGAATTTACTCCTATAGGCAAGGGAAGTAGCTACAGTACCACTCCTGACATCCATATTGCCCGTATTTAAATCAGGGGTAAACATGCCACAATCAGAAGAGGAGGAATGGAAAAAAAAAAAAAAAGACTGCTCTTGAAGAAAAGATTAAAAGAGTAGATGAGATTTTGCAGCATCTAACAAAACGCACAGTGCCTCATTTTATAGAGTCATAGAATCATAAAATAGTTAGGGTTGGAAGAGACCTTTAAAGGTCATCTAGTCCAACCCCCCTGCAAGGCTGGACATCTCCAACTAGATCAGGTTGCTCAGAGTCCCATCCAACCTGGCTTTAAATGTTTCCAGGGATGGGGCATCTACCACCTCTCTGGGCAACCTGTTCCAGTGTTCTACCACCCTCACTGTAAATTTTTTTTTCCTAATATCTAATCTGAATCTACCTCCCTCTATTTTAAAATCATTACCCCTCGTCCTATTTTCTGACATCTCAAAAAATTTATCTTCCACAGATCAGTCATTCTGGGTCTTTAGTATCAGTTCATTATGATGAACATTCCAGTATTCATTATAGAAAGAGTTTTGGGAAGTTCTTATACTAGGTCTTTGTGAAGAAACAACTTTGAGAAACTGTTTCCAAGCATAAAACAGAACTTAAAGAAAACTGAAGGAACAAGTAGCAATAAATCAGCAATATTATGTGCTAGTCAAGATTTTTAAGTAAGCTTTATAAAACCATGGAAGTTTCAATTAAGTATGGAATTTACTACTTACGTTCCATGTAATTAATTACTTAAGTACAACTAAAGTTCGTCTCATGGTCAGAGGAAGGAAATGTTGTTCAGAGGTTTGTGTGAGGATTTGTACTCCTCAATGTATTTGCATCTGTTGCAGTGAACAGAGAGGACAGTGAAATAACAAGGTTTGTTGATACTACATGGTTACACAAACATTAAATTTGACTCAAAAGAGTTTGACTCATAAGGAATTCATGGAACTCAGAGACTAGTTGATTGAATGAAATTCAATGTGAAATAATACACAGAGTAAACCAAACATAACTGTATACAGATGAAAGTAAAGTCTGAAATAAATATCACTCAAAACAGTTATGGTGAATAGGTCCTTCAAAATCTGAGTGTTCAGAATTAACAGAAAAAACCATTCAGAATTATTAGCAGAGGAAGTGAAAAAAAAGAAGCAGAAAACATCACTTGGCTACTGCATACGTATTTTGAACTTGAGATTTTTATCTTCTGATGGTGATAACTGGCAGAGTATGATAAGGAAAGATATAAAGAAAAATAGCAAAAGTATGCAAAGGTTTTAAACTTCTGTACAAGGACAAAGTCAATCAACTAGGAGCTTAAAAATGTGAAAACTATGTGGAAAATGCAACACTTTGTTGTTGCACACAACAATTAATGAGATGTAGAAAAGAAACCAGAAACATTTCACTGTTTTCCACAATGCATGAATTAAGAGTCATCAAATGAAATAATCAGGTACTAGTTTAAAGCAAACAGAAGAAAATATATTTTCATGTAACATATAATGAAATTGTAGCACTTATTGCTCAGAATGTTGTGGATGTTCACAGTTGAGATGGGTTAAAAAAGCAATTAGACAAGTTCATGTGCAAAAAAAAAAGTGCATCAAAATTTATTAACCACAAAGACACAATTTCTAATCAGGAAGTCTGTACCACAGACTGGTGAAAGCTAGAACTTACCCAAGAAATTGCCTTAATATAGAAATTTATCCTCCTATAAGGATTTCATAGGCTTGATTCCAGGTGGGAAAAAACGCTCAAGTAAGAATACGGTTTATAACATTTCTGTATGATGGTGTAGTAGTTTAAAATGAAACAGAATGGAAAAGAAAGGAACTTGCTTTACTCTAGATTAAGGAATAAGTTTTCTGTGGTTTGGGTTTTTTTAGTTACCTGAAATAAGCATCTTTTTCAATAGTAATATATGTGAAAACCTGAAAGCTTTACTTTCAATTTTCATAGAATCATTACCGTTAGAAAAAAAACCTCTAAGATCATTAAGTCCAACCATCAATATATTGACATCAATATATATTTTATACCAGTCATGGGACTATACTATTTGCTGAAAGATAAGCTTAAAAGAGCTGATACTATGATGCTTTGCTACAGCATGCAAAAATCCAAATGAAAATCAAATATAGCTGGAGTGAGATCAAGGTGCAGGTAGGAATCTTAGTTCAGTGATTCCACAGCACATGGAGAAGAAAGACCATAAGACCCCATTTCCAGAAGTGCACGCTATCAACCAGCACTTGACTTCTCTTGACATCTGTATTTACTCCATGACTCAAGCATATCAGCAGATATCACAGCGGAAAAACTGAATTTCAAATAGTCCCATTCTTATTATTGAAAGGTGATGCTCAAGCTCCTTTCTTCCCAATTTACATCATACAATAAACTAAACTTGCTTCTCTTTTTACCTCTAGCTATTTGTAGATGCCAGTCCTCAAATTGCCCTCGTGGCTGTGCTTCAGTGGTTTTAAAAACTGTTACTTTCATCTGTTGGCATTTCACATGGTCAGTTCTCAATGGGAGATTATTTTATACTCCATTACCTTCAAGCTGAACTTTGACTGAAGTATAGCTATTACAAAACCCTACTCAAAGTCACAGATTTTCCTATAATTTAAAAGAACTGAGTGCATTTTTACCTCCTTGGTTCTTTCCGTGGCCATGCTGGTTTTAGACTCTCACAATCCATAATGACATTGCAGTTAAAATGAAAAAGTTTTTTTTTTTTTAATTGGATTCAATTGAACTACTTCTGCAGCTACTTCAGATAACAGTATGACCTAAAAATTTCAGCTTGATTTTAAGAGTTATTTTAAAGTAAGTTTATTTCATTAGAATTGTTTAAAACCACCAGGATTTGAGCTCCTAGCCTGGCAATTTAACAAGTCACAAAATGTCCTGTTCTTTTGTGACATGCTGCACAATGATGCAACCTTTTTCACAGAGATACTCTATTGAATTTGAACTGAAAAACACATGCAGTAAGGAGAAAAAGGTGTGTTTTAAAAGGCTCACATACTGACAGAATTTTTAAAAGTCATTTATACTTTGGAGCCTGAAAAGTCTTAGTAAACTAGAATCTCAATAGTCTTGAAGATGACAGCTAGGATATTTAGATGCTATTTCACCGTAACACTAGGTCTTTGAGCTAACATATTAAAAATAGACAGAAAAGTAGTCAGAGAATGTCTATATTTCTTTCCATTTCATTACGGGACTTTTGCACGGAGATCATACATCTCTTGTCCTTTTCCAAAGTACAAAAAAATACAGAAGTATCATCTTATTTTAGCTAAAAGTGAAGAAGCATTGGAGACATTCTCAGTCTAAAAAGATGGAATGTATCAGTGCAAACTGAGTTTTCATATCACCCATCATCACCAAAATTGCAAGATTGCAGCCTTTAGATAAATGCTGCAGCTGGAGAACAGAAGTAGCTGATCCTTTTTCTTTTTCCTGTGGGTTTCCTACCTGCACATTTCCTTTATTTACTGATGTTATCTTGGATGTCAGATGTTCTGAAGTGGTTTTTTCTATATTCTGTATAGGCCAAGGTGCAGATCTATAGACATCCCTTTGGATAAGACTAAAAAAAAATTATAATACAGAATATAGATGGGTATCAAGCCAAACAACCCTTAGACTCTCTCTCTCCGTGCTCATTTTACTCAGTTTTCAAGTGTACTGTTCTCAGTCATGCTCTCTGAGCTGGGCCAGAAATCTTCACATGAATAGTAAATTTATCAAACCTACTCTTTCAGTCATCTTAGAAAATGGAATGTAGATTCAACAGGTGGATTTTCCTGGGGAGGCAGAGTGGATGCAAGTCATAAAATTGCCTAATTTAGAGCATGTGTTTGCACAAGTGTTAAGAATGACTTATTAATGAAAAGTAACTGTTAGTGAGGAGTTGAGATACCTGACTTTAACTTATTTCTACGTAAAATTAAAAAATTAAACATCATCGAACGGAAAATACAGAAAAGTCCAGCCCCAGAACACAGTGTCTGGATGATTTCATATTATAACCTTCTGTGACATAAAAAGGAGCAAAAAGGACTTGAATCTAGACCACCCACATTCTGGACTGGTAATCTGAACTATCTGGTGAAGAACAAAATAAGTTTTCTGAATAGAAACATTCTAGCTTGCAAAACCCAAATATGTTCTTCACACTGTTGAGAAAAAATGTGGTGGTGATAGAACTTTTGATCTAAAAAAAAATATTTTTGTGTGATTTTATTCTGCTGGCTGCAGGACTAGAACCAAAACTAGATTAAAACAAAACATTCAAGCTTACTTATCACCTGCTATTCCCTGGACCTGTATGAATGACTGACACAGTACTTTCATCCCTAGGACCATCATATCAATCGTGTAAGAAAATACAGTGGTCAGCAGTGATCATCATATATTCAATATCATTTAATTTTTTCAATTAAAATACACATCACATTTCTTTTTCATTAATCCTCACCATGTTTTCTTATTATATTCATAGAACTCATGTCAGTTTCTGTTAAGCAGGTGCGGTTCAATCTGAATTAAATTGCATCAGCATTGTATGATACACTGAGTAAATCAAGTGTCAAGAAGAAGTGTGTCTGTGTTTAGTCTGTGCTTAGGTAGGACACTGTGACCCCAGCTTTGCCAGAATGCCAGCCAAACAGGACCTCCAGGGGAGCTGGCAGTCTTTCTATATGTGCCTGCAGGTATCCAAACCTTGTGGTGCTGTACTAATAGCATACTATGTCTCTGGGTAGGCTTCAGGGTTCTGCACGCTCCAGAAATTTCATATTCACTCCCTGGGACCACAGGAAAGATAACTGAGGATGACCAACAGTACTGGTGTACTCAATAGGCTGATGATAATCTTGGTAGTAGAATATGAACAGTAAAGCAATTCCTTTTCTTTTACTAACATCAAATAAGGTCTTGGTTAACAACAATAAATGCAGATTGCTGTGCATTTTATGAAAACAAAGAAAACCTCAAAATCTTGTACAGTGAAACAATGAAAATTTGGTATTCGGGAAATTATGCTTGTAGAGACTCAAACAGCTGTGAGAGTTTAACTCAACTAAAGCAGCATTTCCAGAGAAGATGAATGTGAGGCTTGCTGAAGTAGAAGATTAAGTTGCTTTTCCTTTTTGATATTATTGTTTCACAAAAAAATGTGCTTTGTTACCTGCTACATTAAAGCTTTTAGATACGTGACACTGAAACACTTAGGGGCTAATACACTAAGAGCGTTCTACTTGCAAATCACAGCACACACAGTGGACTTACATATCAAACTGGCAGCTGTCTTTCCATTTGCTATTTAATGAACCCAGCAGCTTCATTTATAATTTTTCATCCTAATATTATTATGTGAGCTTGCAGAAGCCATACAGAACACTGCCTGTAAGAAAAGGTGGATGGGGCATTTAAGAGCCATACACAGTTATTTTCAAAAGATCAACTCTTAGATAGTATTCAGCATTTTTGAGCGTGTTAATAATCATTCCAAAGGAGCTTGAGAAATAATAAAAAAAATCATCTGGCAAATATTTAATTCAAAACTATTCACTGCCCTTATTAATCTGGAAAACTTGCAGCATAGAATTATATTGTTATCTGTTAGGGAAAAAAATTTGAAAGTACTCCATTAAAATTTTATGTGACTCATTTTTTTATTTCCTAAATACATTTTTTCATAAGTCTGGATGTGGTCAGTACCATGATTTATTTGTTCAGGATTCAGCATAGAATTGGTTCTACTTTAAACCTAATAAAGTGTACAAATGAAACAGCTTCATCCAAGAGAAATCGCAATGACAGCTGCCACAGATCTTGATGGTATGAGAAGTCATGTACAAAATGAGAACTGAACTTAGTCTGCAGCTTAGAGTTATGCACCTTTTGAAAAAAAGGAATGCTCAATACTCTACTTTTGTAATACTGACCATAGATGCTACTTGATGTAAAGATTCTCGACCGTAAAGGGAGGTCCATCACCAGCATGCCTTCATTATTGTCACAATGAATGTTGTAAGTATAGCACTTTTTCCCTGCCAAATCCCAGAGAATGACTTAAGTAGGTTCCCATTCAGCTTAGATTTTTCCAGTTCCCTTCTCAGACGCCTCCCCACTCTGTCTAACGCTAACATGAACAAAACAGCCTCAACTTGGGGAAATTTATTTCGTTTAATTTACTGTCAATTAACACCAACTTTTCATCATTGATTTAAGTATTGGGAAGGGGGGAGACTCAACAAATAATGTTATCAACTTTATCTCCCTTTCCTCATCTCAGTTTCTCTCATGTTTGATATGGGCTACGCACAATTTGTCCTAATTCATTTGGTGAAGCAACAGACATAACAGGAGGCTGGGTATGTATTGCTTTTTATCTGCTACTCCATGCTTCTCACTGGTTCTCTTCCACTGTGTTGGGCTTCTTCATTTTCCACTTCTCTGACATGTATTGCCCACGGGCCACAGTTCCTCAGAGGTGTCCCTGCCCTGGTATGGGTCCCCCATAGCTGCAGTCTTTCAGGGTTGTCTCTGTCACAGCATGGGTAACAAATGGCCACAGTCCCTCAGCGATCGGCCTGCCTTAACTGGGGTCTTCTACTGGCTGAAGTCCCTTAGGAACGTTTCTACCCTCACATGGGTCACACACAGCCAGAGTCTTTCAGAGGTATCCCTAACCCGGTTTGAGTCATCTCTTTCCAAGGCAGTATCTGCAGCCATGCCTTTAGCTGTCTCCTCATGGGCATCTTTTCTGCCTTGTCCTTCCAAGAGCATCTCCCTCTGCATGTCTCCAAGAGAAGAGCATGGCAGAGCATTGCCAGCCCCTCAGGTCTACTGCTCTTCCTTAAAAATGCGTGAGCTGAGGCGCCATGGTGTCCCTTGTCAAGCTGCAGTTTTGACAGATGATGGGCTGCTCATACCAGTGTCAAACTGGGCTAGGACTGGCACAGGGCATTTCATTATCTCCTCTGCACAGATAACCTCTGCAGCCTCCTGCTTCCAAAACCCTGCCATTTGTGCTTGAAACAGTGACAGTGGCTCTGGATGTGACTCTGAATACTAGTCACATTAAAGTTACATACCATAGCACACACCAAGGCAGTACAAAAGTCCCTTCATCTTTCTAAGTCTACTGGTTTATTTTCCATCCTATAAAATGGAGATACTGATGTTTTCAAAACTTCCAGATGTTTTTTGGAGCTCACTATTCAACTAGCTGTCGTATACATAGATGACAGTCACATATGAAAGTAGGATAGAGTTCTGACTTTTCTTCTGCAGGTAGATTTAACTGTCAATCAATCAAAGCTAATCATATTAATGAAATTCATAAATGAAGCTAAAGCAGAATGAAGAACAAACACCCTCTAGCAAAAAAAACCCCAATAAATAATATTTCAAAAGCTAATATAAAAACACAATCTGAGAAAAAAAGGGAAATTCAGCTTAGAAAAGTCAGGGTAATGCATCTGAGAAAAGCAAATCTGAAATGCTGGCATTTAACATGACATACCTTTGAGAAGCTGCAACGATTGCAAGAGGCTATGGACTGATTATGGAACTGAACATCAGAAACGTAACAATCACTTTTAGACACTGATGCAAGGTGGGAACTGTGCTGTAAAAAGACACAGCTGAATTTGAACCCTGCAAGCCACTCTGAAGACTGCTGCATAGAGGCCACTGTCAGAGTGCTACAATGTCTGATGTAGAAAGAAAGAAAGTTAAAACTCAAAAGTAGTCTATGAAGAGAGAGCAGGGTAAGATGAGATATGTGTGCTTATTTATTTGTTTATTTTAAAGATTATTTAGTCAGTGGAAGAAGTTCTTCAAGAGAAATAATGGAAACTTTTTTCCTGGATGATGTCTTTAAAAAATAGTATAGAGAAACATTACATTTATAATACAAATAATTTCTGACTAGTAATTGACAGATTACTAGTTTGTTCCTCAAATGCCAAGATAAGTACTTGTATCTAAATTTCTTTGACTTTGTTTTCGTATTTCTCTTTTCTGCCAACATCTGAGCCTCAAAAAAAGAGAAACTTTAAGAAAAAGTATCCAAGAAATCTCTTGATATGTTTTCATCGCCTTCTAATGTGAATACACTGTACCAGACTGCTTATGCAAAAACACAGAAAAGCAATCAATATTAAGGAGCACTTAAGTGTAAGAGTTTGTTTAGTAAAAAAATAAAAGTGAAATTCTAGGGAAGTATAGGAGTTATTATACTCTGTGGGCCAAACCCCAAGAACTCTGTGGCACTATTTTAGCTGATCATTGTGTGGTTGGCCTCAGCCTCCCCAGTGTGGAATTGCCTTAGAGCAGCACAAAGGCTAGTGCTGACAGCAAGGGAACATTGAAACAGAAGCAGCATAAAAAATAACGGTCCTTCCTAGTTCAGCAAATATTAGCAGTAAATTTTTAACTGAAATGGACTTCTGCCAAGATGTCTCAGCTGAAACCAGTACTTGAAAATGTAATTTTAATACTGCATTACACTCAGGAATCTGAAACAGTTTAGTGCAGGTGTACTGGTTGCTCTTTTTAGAGGTAACATTTCTCAATTGCTTCCACACCATGGCATCTCTAATAGCACAGTTCTTTCCTTTTCCAGAGAGAAAACTATTCCAGTGTCTTCAGTGTCAGTGTGGTAACTGCAGCCTTTTATTAAGCACAAATTACTGCACATAATCTACAAGGTGAAAATGGTCGTCAGCTCAAATCTAAGCTGACAATGTAGTATTTTACAAAACCATTTCATGACTGCAGTCAAAGAATATCTAATAAAAAGGGAGGAGGACGTTACCTGGATATTACTGTATTTCTTGCCTTCTCTGTGTGAGAATGTCACTACCCTTTGGAAGCTTGAATGGATTGCAGCACGTACTACTCTTAAAAATCTGCTGATGAAGAAATGAGGAGAGCTGTTTTCACTTGGTCAATACTCGCTAATTTGCAAGTGGTGTTATAACGTTCTGAACTCCAGGGGAAGTGTAAGTCTTGACACTTTGCCTGATCTCTGAGTAAGTCACTAGTTTTATAGTCTCTGCTTTCACCTTACTTGCCAAGCATAATTTTGATAAAAGCTAGTCACTACTTCTTCCTTGTTTCTTTGATGCTATGATGGATAAACACATTAAAAGTGTTTGGAAACAGCTATTTTGCTAGTAAGTGGAAGGCTGCAGCATCAAGAATTAGTATTCACCTAATAAAAATTCACAGTTGAAACTTTTTATGTGTTCTTCAACAAAGTGCATGAAAATCATTATATATTCTGTGAAAAAAAAAGTATGGAAGAGAACAAAGTTCAAAAAAAGTTACATTTTGAAATTTAATCATTGAAATTTAATCCCACACAGGCCTGGGGCCCTGATGACAGATATAAATCAATGGATTAAGTGTTCTGCACTTCTTTGTTCATCAGAAGGAAGTGTGGGTGTAGGGTGAACCATACATATCATGAGAGTTTGGTAGCCTGGTAGCCTGTGCAATCTGAAAGCATTATTTGTTCTGTGAATGCAACAACAGTAGTACTTACTCCTGTGCAAGGACTGGTTAATGTTTAGCCCACATAGATTTGAAAGACAGGATAAAATGAGGAAAAGGGAGAAAATAAGGAAAAGAAAATTTAAAAATAAGTTTTTTCCACTCTGCCCAGTAAGAAGAGTGAAGAAATTAAACCAAATTGGAGTGTTTGTATTAATTGTGATGCACAAACCACAGGACTGTGCATCACCACCTGAAGTTCCTACTTTGTCATCTGCTTCTGACTCAAGCCCAAAGGATACATTGCTCTTCACAGACAATTCCTGTCAGTCACCTGACCTTTAGTAATTTTTTCTCATGTACCACTGAGTAGCTCCTATAACAGTCTCTACATGGACAGAATTGAGATTACTTCTGCTACTGCCGACCCTAGCCAGCCCAGGACATCTAGACCATGCAGGACACCTGTTAAGGCCCAAGGGATAACAGACAAAGAACGTGGGAGTTGATGAGGTAAGTGTGATGTTGCCAAGGTGAATGAAAGAAGGTGACTAGAACCCCAGTTTTGGGAAACAGTCATTGGTAGAGGAATAGGAAATGCTAGTGAAAAAATAATTATGGTTGGGAATCAAGATTTGTGCAGATGAAACTATGTGAAGTAACAGTGAGAAAGGAAAGTGGTATAGGATTAGGATTCAGTTTGAGGACATTGAATTTGGTAGGAAATGCAGGAATTGAGTAGCTTGGATTTGAGACATAGAGAAGCATGATATGCAAAAAGATGTTGAGAACAATGTAGTATAAGATTATAGTCTGGGATTTCAGTGGAATATTTTGTTAAGAATTCATCTTCTTCACATCGTATCACTCATTAATAGCTGCAACTAAAACATTTACATTTTATTAAGCTGGACTCTATCCTAACAGCATGCCTCATACATACACACACAGCTTGTCGTAGAGCTAAAAGTGGCTTCAACGACTGCCATGATCATGACTGGTTGCACTAAGTTTAGCAACTCTCTTTGTTAAGGGACTCATTGCTTTCTGGATTATTGTGAAGTTTGTTTTGTTTTGTTTTATACTGCCAAACAGGCATACAGAATATAAATCTTTAGCTAATTCAAATTAAATTCAATTTGAGGGATATTATATATCTTGCTGAGTCTTCTGATATAGTTCTAGAAGACAATCTCAAACAATCTAGAGAGACAAAGTCTTGATGAAAGTGGTTGCTGAGCCTACAGATAGGGAGACAGAGAGGGGCCATCCCTGGTAACAATCTCCCGGAATGAAAAATTTTTATAATGTTTCTGCCTGGTGGCTTCTACGTGCTCTACTTATGCACCAAAAATAAAAATGCTGTTATCAACAGTAACAGCTGATGGTGCTTGTCTTCTGGCAGCATCTCCTGTCAAAGATGTAAGCAGTGTCAGAGGTAGAAAAATTACTTTGCAATTACAAGATGCTTTTTATATATAAGAGGATTTTGTGTTGTGTAAATTTCTTGCATATGTCACAGAATCTATGGAAGTAAAAAACATATTCTGTGAGCACTTTCCAGAAAAAAAAAAACAAACAAAAAAATACAAAAAAAAAAATGGCCACAAAACCCACAGAAATTTCTTTTTCTTTTCAGTTACAAAGAGTTATTTTGGATAGCAAATGCACCTCACAATTTATGACTTGATAGACCATTCAAAAATTCTGTGAGAAGTGAGAAATTTAATAATGAAGGCAACAGCTCTATGGATGGAATGTTCTTTTATATAATGTCTTGCCTGTCAGTCCAGGTGGAACACTAACCTGGTATTAGCTCTGGTTATTTGAAAGTTCAGACGCTTGATACAAGGAAGAAGCAAACAAGCCAGGTTTCCCTGAGGTCCTTCAGCAACACTGATATGAAGTGAAATCACTTATTCTGACCATCAGTTTTGAGCTGCACTCAAAACCTTTCTTATTGCCAACAAAAAAATCTTGAAAACGTTGAGTGGATATTCTACTACTTATCTGGGTAACTTGCTCACCTGTTCTACACTCCCTTCCTAGTGAAGACATTTTTCCTAATGTCTAACCTGGTTTCCCCAACCTGCAATGTGTGATCATAGCCCCTCGCTTTTTGCCTGACATTTGTTTGAGTTTGTCATCCTCATAACTACACTTCAGATGATTGTGGTTCCCTTTTAGCCCCTCCACCAAACTTAACCGGAACAATTTCCTTAAGCTCTACTTGATCCTGCTGTGATGTTGGACTTCCTACAGTTTCTCCACATTCCTTTCAAACTGGAAGCCTGAAAGTGGACAATGTATTCCAGATGCAGCCTCTCCAGTACTGAGTGGGAGGACATAATAACTTCCCTCAGTCTGCTGACCACACTCCTCTTTCAACCTACTATGCATTTTGACTTACTCATGAGGATAAAACACTGGTAGTTTCACCTGGTTTTTTCTCAGTGTGACTGTTAGTTAGCCAATTGTTTCCTGACTGTACAGATTCATGGGATTTTTATTTTTTTTCACTTCAACTGCAGAATTTTGCACTTCTTATTACTGAACTCAAGATTTCTGCTGGTTCCAGATACAAAGTTTATCATCAAAGTTTATTCAGTCCCACTGGACTGAATTTCTACCATTTGGCACAAAAATTTCTCCTGATTTAGTAACTTCTGAAAATATACTGAGGGTGCAATCTGTTTCATAATCCAGATGAGAACTAAGTAATATCAATCCAGCATTGATCTTTGGGCTATTTATTTGCAGCTGGCTGCCAACCAAATACCAAGCCACCAATTGCTACCTGTTTAGCCTCCTGGTCCAGCAAACATTTAACCCAATCCAATAATCTGTTCATGCAACCCATTTTTTGTTAGTTTTCAAATGAGAACACTACAGGAGATGGTAACAAAACCCTTACTGAAGTCAAGATATATTACAGCCAGTGCTTTTCCCTCATCCAGCTATGTTTCATCACAGAAAACAGTGAGGCTGGTCAAGAATTATTTGTCCAGATTGACTCCCTGTTTGCTATCTCAGGCTTAGCATTTTTTGAAATTAATTAGAAAAGTATGTTCTTCATTATATTTCCAGGGACTGAAGTGAGGCTGACTAGAATTAGGTGTCCCTCTTGCTTTTAATAAAACCAGGCATAGTGTTAACTTTTTCCACTAGTTTAAGACTTCCCACCAAAACCCACAATTTTTCACTGAGGATGGCCATTCAAGTGTCCCTGCAATCACATCAGTCAATTATTTCAGCGCCTTTTGGCAGGTCCCATCTGACCTCAGGAATGTAAATACTTGCAACAACCTTAAGCAACCCTCAGACTGATGCTTTCTCACTACTGACTGCCTCTCTCCTTCTGAAAGCACACCTGTATGCACAAAGGTCAGACAGCAAGTTTCACCTGCGAAGGTTGATGCTAAAATGATGGTACCAACTTTTTTCTGTATCTTCCATCAGGGAGACTGTGTCCCCATTCAGCAGTAGACCATACTTTCTCTGAATCTCCTTTAGCTACTTGCATCCCTATAGAATGCCTTCTGGCTCTTCTTTGTGCCCCTTACCAGTTTTAGTACCAACTGGGCATTTATTTTTTTCAGCTTGTCTCAACATGCCCAAGCAATGTTTGCGTCCTCTGCTTCCTGTAACTTCAGCCCATGCAGACCCTCTCTGTCACTTGTCAATAGAGAGGAAAATTTGCTAAAGCGTTGGGTTAATTATTAAGGTGTACTAGCACTCTAGTTCATATGTTTACTGCTCCCTTGATTGAACATTTTTTTGTTACCCCATGTCTGTAAATTATGCTTCCCTTAAGCCAGCTTATAGTAAACATACGAATATCAACGCTTAACATCTAAAATAGACAACTCAGTAATAAATCTTTAGAAAAGAGGGAATGAAAAAAATCTATATGCCTTCAAAGGATCCTGAGGTTATATGAGAAGATCTGTCTTTCCATCATTCGTCAGACTTGCTCTCTCTCAATAAACTGTACAGGAATCAGACTGTATATTTTCTCTCTTTTAGTGGACTATGTTGGATTTAACAGCCAGTCTTTTCTTTGAAGTCTTTTGAAAGATCTGGATTTATTTAATATTTCATCCTCTAAATTTATTTTACTTTCTTCTTAAGTAGGAAGCAGTCTAGCCAACCTCTTATTAGAATAAAGGTTCTTTCCTTTCCATAGATAAGTAAATCTCTCTTTGTTGTAGCAGTTGTTATCATTTAGAAGTTAATAGAGTAATAAACAATTCTTTGCTTCAATGAAGTGTTAAAACTCTGACCTCCATCCTCCTCTTTCAGTAATTATTTGGCATTCTTCAGTGGGGAAAGAATAGTTCATTGAACCTCATGTTCTACACGTTTTTCCTTTACGTTAAAAACATACATAATACAAACAGCTGCAGACTTACTGTATGCAGTGTATAAATGGATTTTGATTGAGACCAGACAAACAGAAGCCAAATTACTTAAGAGTGATTGATCCTCAGCATCTTCCTTTTAGGCATGTTGTAAAACTGGCTTATATCCTCACTATAAATGAAAGATTGAATAATCAGAGGCATGTTCTCACTGTTGATCAAAATAAGGATGACTGATGAGATGAAACATATTATAAAGTCAGCTTGTAGACTTGCAAGCCTCTTTTGTGATATAGTGTGAAGGCTTCAAAATGTTATTTCTGAGTTTGAGTCATATGTGACTTTGTTTATTATTAGATCTACTATAGACGTTAGCGTTAAAAAAGTTTCAATACATTATTCAGTGAAGGGATGCTCACCTCCAACAGTCTTTTATACACGAATATAACAGTAAATAAATATGTGACTTTTTTTTTTAAAAAAAAAGATAAATAGTTGTAATCTGAAACAGTAATTGATATCAGAAAGTTAGCAGACCTCTAAATTCTAATTAATATCAGAAATTGCTTTCTCAAAAACAGAACTCATGGCAAGTAAAATCCTCCCTCTTGCAAAATCAGACAGCAACTTCCATCATTGTGCCAAGAGCTGTGAAAGACTAAACATCTTGCAGTAATACACTTTAATAGTTCAGATCCCTGAGTGGGAATGAAAAAGGTGGAGGGAGAGGAGATTGATAATCTGAAACTGAAAAAGTGTACATTAAGTACAAAGATAAAATGAGTAGAGCTTAATTGAACAACATTAAAATACTCCCTTCTTCAATCTGGATAACAGGGAAGAAAAGGGATATATAGGGAGATGTGATAGATAATCTAGCTATTATAGATATCATAGATAATACAGATAGAGATGTAAAACGTCTATTTGTCCCTTTTTTATGTTCAGTGGGAAAAAGTAGAAAATACAGACTCAGGACAAAGGATACAAGCAAAGCCAGCATCATTACTGGCAAACACCTGTCTTTGTCTCAAGAAAGCATTCAGCATGAAGACAAACATTTAAAGAAGATCTACAAGAACAGTAAAACATAAGAAGGAGTAACCCAAGAGTTTGTCGAATGCCCATCATTTAGGTTTGCATTTTAAAAAAAAAAAAACATGTTATACATATAGCCTGCTCTA
Source organism: Ardeotis arabs (assembly GCA_011801015.1). Taxonomy (NCBI): domain Eukaryota; kingdom Metazoa; phylum Chordata; class Aves; order Otidiformes; family Otididae; genus Ardeotis; species Ardeotis arabs. Next base: position 63,451 of record JAAGAY010135074.1, read on the forward strand.
TAGCTTATTTAAATAGCTGGAATACAGACAATAATTATAATAAGTACAATAACTCTTTTGGATGCGTCCAGAGAAACACAAAGACCTGTAATTGACAGCACTACCATAGTTTAACGATATATGCTTCTCTGAAAGATGAGAAAAGCATTGCGTTAGGCATTACTCCGAATCACCACACAGCAAACTTTGGATCAGCTCATCAGCAATGACTTATACAACTAGAACAGGAGCTATATAATATGGTGTGGTTTTTTCCAAGGATTTTTTTTCTTTCATTTTGGTGAATACACAGAAAACCATGTTTGATAAAGATTCCTAGAATTAAGTTAAACTGACAATTATGGCAGTGGTAGAAGGCTAAACCAATAAAATAAGCTTATGGAGAAAAGTGACTCAAAAAAAAAAAAAAAAACGAAAACAACCCAAAACCCAATATTTGACAAGGATACAATGAAAAAATTCACAGGGAAGGTAACATTGTTCAAGTAAAAACAGGAAAGAAGATACTTTTAAAGCACATTAAAAGTACAAAGTGAAAGGGGAGAAAAATAAAGGCTGGCTAAAGGAAAGATCATGTGAGATAAGGACTTTAACACTTGTATTTCTGGTTTTGACAAAAAAAAAAAAAAACAGACCTCAGATACTGAACAAGGAAAATCAAAGAGTTTTTAATGAAGCCTAGGCAACCAAGTCAAAAAAGAATCCCACCATTATCTTAAATCATAAGGAAATCAGGAGGGAATTAACATAAAAGGAATTGTACTACTACTATCCAGCACTCGAGTCAGGCCTCAGGAATTTTACATTGTAAAACATTTCTATTTCCTTTGACTTTCTTTCAAATTTGGAACTCAAAATTACAGTGGCACCAACTAATCTCTTTTCATTCATAAGGGATATAATTTAGTTTCTATCCACAGCATTTTCCTTGAATGAAAGCAGTTTCTCATACAACAAAGAACAGAAGGTGCCAAGGTTTTAAAAACATTTGAAATATTACAAGACTATAGTAAAGTTGTGGAAGTTGAGAATGCTGATATATTAACTCAAGTGTGCAACTGTTTGCTGACTAGGGACACCAAGAGAGGAAAAGCTAAGTTAATAGAGTTGTGGTGGTTTATAATACAGATGTTAGAGAAGGATCAATCTTGATGAGCATTTGGGATTAATTAGAACGAAATGTAGTATACAAGGAATCAATCATTATCAAAATGGTTTTTCTCGGTGTCTTTAGATCAAGATACCAAAGTAGAGTTACCACTTCATTAAAACTGTGATGACGATGAAATAAACATTCCACAGTTATTGCACGCATGTAGATATCTCATGTAGGACATCATAAAGAGCTTTTCCCGTTGCCATCTCAGAACAGTTTTAGATTTATATTAGATTTAGAAAATTCTGAGGAAATTTCTGAAGGCGTATTCGTACAGCTATTATGTGTTGAACAATGATAGTTCAAAAACTATTGGTTTGGTTTTTTGTTTGCCTTCAGTTAGATGAACTGAATTTAACATAAGTAAACAGAATTCGTTTACTTCATGTAAACTGTAGTAAATACCAGAAATAAAAGTGCATCAGGTCATCATACATTGTGTCCTTGCACCAAGAAACACTCAGACTAATGCACATTAAAAGAGTTTTCACTTTGTACTCACATAAAACAGACACCCTCACCCAACAGGTTACTGTTCTTCTTACCTACAGTACTAACATGATGGATAAAATACTGTTATTTTAAAAAAAAATATTAACTGTAAACTATTTCAAAGAAAGCCAGTGATGAACCTACACTGAAATAATGGGGTAACTTCTTACCATGTAAAAAACTCATTTCTCTGGGAGATTTTCATTTTGAAAATACCGGCGACAGCAGTTCTGCATTTTACGATAATTATTTAGTAGGCTTGTTGTTCGTGATGACTGGATAATTTAAGAGATTAGCAGGTCATTTGTAACCATGGAAATTATGTTGCCTGCATATCTAATAGACTCATTTCCACATGAAGCAAAGCAATAGTTCTATTTATCTACTTGTTTGTTAAATGCTATTTTGAACTACCTTGTTTTGCTCAGAGGAATTGTCACTCAATCTCTGAAAAGAAAAACAAAATAAGTCAAGCTATGTCTTTATACAACTACAATTAATACACACTTTCCTATATTTTCAATAAAAGTGTATTTGACCATATTTCTATTTTCACACCCTTTTTAAAATTCCTTTATGTATTAGGTAAAGACTTAAAGCGTTTAAGGATTACATATTTTAAAGAAAATCTGTAAGATTTTAAGATTTTCAGTTACTATCCTCAGTACTTAAGGATATGGATTAATGATTGAGTCAGGGTGGCTTAATGGTAGTTACAAGTCACTAGCCAATTAATTGAATATGTATATTTCTTATTCTGTCCCATCTGTGGGGCGAAACGTTTAAATCATCTTCCTTTCTTCATAGTAAAGTACTATCAAACTAAAAGTTCTTAAGAAAATATAGAAGCAGCTTGAGGAGATAATGAAGTTTCTGGATTACTCCATATCTATCAGTGCTGAATATAAGTGTCAAACCCTTAGCTCAGAGGAATGAAATTACAATAATGTCGATTTTTTAGAAGAGGAAATATGTTAAAATTTTTAACTGTTTGTGGTTTTTTTTTTCCTTGTTATGCAAAAGTATTCTTATGTTAAAGCAATCTGAGATATCAAAGAAGTTGCTCTTCTGTCATTTGATTTAATAAGGATTCAAATGACATATTTTTTACACACAAGATGTACGTCATATCTGCAAAGTATTATTCAAGCAGATAAATCTTAAAAGGTCACAGAAAATACGAGTCACAAGGTGACTCACTTATCCTCTGAAGTATTTTCTTTGCTTTCACAACTACAACACCATCTTCATAACTTAGGCTCAAATCTTTCTTAGGAACACCCCAACAAATTGCCAACAGATTAAACTCACATTGTATTATATTCCTTCTGTCACTAATTTAGCTAAAAATCTGTTAGTTTTTCCATAGTACTTGCTTAATTTGAAGTTCATGTCATGGCCAGTTGACAATTAGCTGTCTTCATCTTCACTAATCTCAAAGCTGTCTACAAGTTATCATCAATCACTTGTTAAAATAATCATACTCTGTTGACACTTTAATTATTTGAATAGGCGAATTACACAGCAATATGGTGTTGAAATAGTAAATGAAAAATATTTTCCAAAATTCACTTACCAAACTTTCTCAATTGTATGAGCACTTGGGAAACAGAAAAGGAACTTGAGGAAATAGTAACTACATATTAGACTTTAACCACAAAGAAATAGTATCAAAATTAGCATTTCCATCCAATCAGATAAACATATTCAGAATCATAGAATCACAGAATAGTTTGGGTTGGAAGGGACCTTTAAAAGTCATCTAGTCCAACCCCCCTGCAAAGAGCAGGGACACCTCCAACTAGATCAGGTTGCTCGGAGCCCCGTCCAACCTGGCCTTGAATGTTTCTAGGGATGGGGCATCTACCACTTCTCTGGGCAACCTGTTCCAGTGTTCTACCACCCCCAATGTAAAAAATTTTTTGCTTACATCAAGTCTGAATCTACCTCCCTCTCTTTTAAAACCATTTACCCCTCATCCTATCACAACTGGCCCTGCTAAAGAGTTTCTCTCCATCTTTCTTATAAGCCCCTTTTAGGTACTGGAAGGCCACTATAAGGTCTCCCTAGAGACTTTTCTTCTCCAGGCTGAATAGCACCAACTCTCTCAGCCTGTCCTCAAGGAGGGGGTGCTTCAGCCCTCTGATTGTCTTTGTGGCCCTCCTCTGGACTTGCTCCAACACGTCCATGTCCTTCTTATGTTAGGGGCTCCAGAACTGGACTCAGTACTCCAGGTGGGGTCTCACCAGGGCAGAGTAGAGGGGGACAATCACCTCACTCAACCTGCTGGCCATGCTGCTTTTGATGCAGCTGTGGATGTGGTTGGCTATATTTAATAGAGAAATCAAAAGTAATGTCTTGTGGAAGTCAAGCAGTTACTCCTAACCAAATAAACTAAGAATACACTACTTCATCAAAATCTCTATGTAAGAATGGATAAACATCACTGTTAAGTGTTAAACAACATCAAATACTTCTCAAGAACACTAGTCCATTCTTCAATGCAGTCAAAACAACTTCATAACTGACATATTTTCCTACATGTACAATGTAGCCGGGTGGTAGCAGCAGAGATCTCGCCAGCAAACAGATTGTAACAAACGTAGTGACTGGTGAAACAAGAGTATCCCTATCTTCCTGTCTTAGGAAAATTTAATTGAGGAGCAATTGCATAGCCTATATGTGACAGTAATGAAGTTCAGTTTTATAAGCAGTACTAAGCAATAGACACAAATTTTAGTTAAACATGAACTAATTTGTGCTAGGTTTCATAACAGTTTTCAAGTAAAATACCAATTGAAAAATTTATGACCAGTTTATTCTCTAGAAGGCACTATGGAGTTGCCTTATGGAAAGTTTAACTACTTTCTACTATTGATACTGAAAACCAAAATTACTTATATCTTCTTTCATTAATTTTCTTGCTGTAGTAGATCATCAAATTACATTTATATTTTAGACTCTCATACACCTTTCTTCAACATAGAATACAGAACAAAAAATTCTCATACAAGTTATGGCTACATTCAGATTTTTGCAAAACACTCACAAAATAGTAGACTACACTAAACCTCCCTTTTCCTGTGTAAGACATTCAAATCTTGGGCAACCAAATACAAGGCTGAATTAGTGATGCGTGTTTGACTACTCCCTTTCCAGATCAAAATTTTTTCTAGAATTAAAAATGGAAACTAGTTAGGATCAACTGGCATAACTTCATTCATATAAAAGGCCAATATAAATTAGTCACTTTTGTTCTTTTTATAATTGACATAAAAGGAAGGGACTTTCAGAGAGCAATTTATCTTTCTGTAAAATCTTATGGTGGAAAAGATAGTTCTTCTGCATAGTTCTTTCTGCAGCTATAAAGACTCTAAAGAACTAAATTACTCCACACACCTGAGAAAGGAATCATCTAAGTAACCTCAGTGGAAAACATTCACAGTACAGACACTTCCCTCTGAAGTAGCAACATAAACTCCCTTTATAGTCAATGGGGTTCTTGGCAATTAGTCTAACCCATTTTAGTCATCTACAGTAGATGAATGAGAGATGATTCATGCCCTGGTCTTTCTATTGCAAGTGTAAGGAGAACCTGAGAGACAACAAGTTCAGATAAAGATGTCTGAAGTTGGCTGAGAAAATTTTTGTTTTCAGCTTTGTTAATATTAGGTGAATTGATGCAATGTGATAATCACCTTTTTTCTATCTCTAAGGTTATGAAACAGAGTTGTGACTTGCCTAGCTACATACATGCCATCACTTTTGAGCCGCATAGGGAAAACTGCATTCTTTTGTGTTGCCACAGTGAATTCTGAAAGAGGAAGGCTGGGCAAGGTCAATGAGATTTCAGGCTGTCCAGAGAGGCTGCTTAAGCTCCAACCTTAGAGAGTCCACCCTCCATCCACAACCAAACTGGTCAAAGCCCTGAGTAATTTGGTCTCACCTTAGATCTGACTGTACTTTGAGCAGGAAGTTCAACTAGAGTCATCATGAGGTCCTTTCCAGCCTGAGCAATCCTATGATCTTATGAAAGAAGAGAAGTGAGGTCAATCAGAGACCAAGAGATGAGGCTTCTGGAGAGTATGTGAGACCAATGTGTGTCACTTCAGCTTCTGCAGAAGTTGGATGCTTCCCTGGATGGTGGGATTGTACTTACTCTATTGTTATCGTCCCACTGCGTGTATGTCTTCCTTTCCTGACATTGCATTACTCCAAGGGACTCCTTTCCTCCCCTTTCTCTCTCCCTAATATCCTACAGTAGCTACTACTGAATGTCTTATCTCAAAAAAAATTCCTGTGAGCCTCTTCAGTAGCCACTATTCTCCTGAGCGAAAACAAAAAAAAAAAAGGAGAAAGAAAGGACTGAGACATGTCTGATGGAAGACAGAACTGGAAGCAGTGCCTACACCACAGTATTTTCTACTGACATGTTCATCTTAGTGTCTATCTAAAATATTTACTCTGTGCTGTGTATATAAGGAAACAGGGATGAATAGTCAGTATTTTCATAATCTCCACATCATAATATAATTTGTTAATATTATTTGTTTGTGTGTAATATGGATAGTGGATTATAAATTATGCTGCATTCTACAAGTATGAAGGAAATATAATTTATTTATTTCCTTCCAGTCTATGTTTTTGAATAAAATGATACTCCCAAGACTTGAATCTACATTCAGTCCTGGGAAAGATAAAAAATAATCTTTATGTGTTTTAAGGAATAATTAAAGCTTTGAACTTTATCCATTGTGGAATTGTTACCATATTTCTTTATTCACTATACCTCTGCTGGGCCAACTCTCACTTGTAATGACATATACTATTTCTCTTCCCTTTACGTAATATTGTAGGAGAAGCTGCAGTAGATATGTCATATAGTATTAGCATCCCTTTGAAAATTAAGTTGTATGTATTATTTTTTCCTCAGCTCAATTAGTAAATGATTACAGAAATTAGTAAGTGAAAATGGGTCAAATCCCTTATTAACAATAACATTCCTTTTTTTTTTTTTTTGGCCTAAATATACTATTCCATGAAAAAAATACTTAACATTATTTGAGAACATTATTTTTTTCTCACACAGCTTCTTATGCATGGAATGATCCCTAAAAACACTTGTAAAGGTTCACATTACTATCATCTAAGTTTTATGTAAGACTCATTTCTCTGGTGGTATCAAAAGAACATTGACAATTTATACCTGCTGAATAGGAGATAACTTCAGCTGTAAGTAATTTAGGTATGTTAGGCTAATCTTGTAGAAGACAAAAAAAAACCCCACAGTTATGTGTTTCATCTCATGCTGTTTGACTCACTTGACACCGTTGTCTTGCTCTGTGAGGTCTTTATGGTCTTTTTACTATATTGGCTCGCACATCAGTACCATATAATTTTAAAATTCCACTTCTGTTCTGAGTAGTGAGTATTTTGTTTCAAATGTCTTAGAAAGGGGTAAGCTGAGCACTTTCAGCAAAATAATTGTTTGCAAGAGCTATTTTAAACTTTTAATTAAAAAAAACCTAAGTGCTAATATTTTAGATACTTGATTTTTTTTTTTTAATGATCATGAAATGTGCCATTCTAACAGTTCATGACTTACTCTGTTACATGCATTTTCTTGGATGGTTCAAATGGAGAAGAGAGTGAATGTTATTTCATGTAAAAACTTAGCAAGGAAAAAAAGTTAACAAACTCTAAAACAGCAAAGAAAAAATAGGCATCCAAAGGGGAAAAAATATACCATTATCTGAAAAAGATATGGAATTTAATATTAAAGTTCAAAAAAGTAGAAACTTACTGTGTATCTTCACCATACATTCTAGATAGGTATCTGTGAAATTTTCTGTTGTAATGAAATTGTGTGTTCTGTTTCATATTATAAAATAAAACAAATTTAAGTCACAATTTCTGACGTCTTAGGAATAATAAAAGAGAATTAGTGAGTTATAAGAAATTATTTGAAATTTCAAGAGTGTTTTACAAAAAAAACGAATAGGTTTTCATCAACCTCAGCAAAAACACGAGATTCTCATTTGATTGATTGAGTTAAGATTTTTATGTGGGCACTAATAGTAACAGCAAATGTAGTATGTGTCTTAAGCAGTTCTACTTTTCCATATACTGTCTATTGCCTTTTATGCTAGTAATAATGACTTGAAGGAGACGATACTGGATTGTTCATAATAGTTCGTATGTCACATGAATTGCTTCTTTGGATACAGAGAACTCCTCTGCTGGAATATTGGTACTTTTGAAATGATCTCATATACAGAAAAAATTAGATGGAATTCAAACTTATTACACATGATTCAAGAAATAACAACCTTCAAATAACTCTATTCTGTTTTTCAGACAGTGTTAACAGTCACTATTAAAGCAAGTATGAAATAAAAAGTGAAATTAGGGAGCTGTAAAGATTGAAACACAATGATAATTAGAGATTTTAATTACTCTTATATATACTGGGTAAAATTCAAGTCAAGCTGTGATATGGGAATTACATTTTTAGGCATTATGAACTACCTTTTCTTGGAGGTACAGAGATACCAGAAGAACAAAGACAACTTCTGATCTAATCATGAGTATCACACTAGTTTTGATTAAAAACATATATTTCAGACTTCATCTGTACAGTAAGATCTGAGAAAAATTCCCAGGTCTTTTCACCTCCTTCCCTTTCCTCTTTCTGAATATATGTAGATTTCTCCTAGAAGAAAACCATGCATAGAAAGGGAACTGTGAAATACTTTGCAAAGTTGCAATCAGACAGCTAGGGGGGTACGATATCAGAGAGCACAATGAAATGCAGTTGCCTTATTTTAGATGAACCTTCAAATTGTTACTCTGTGGACACAGGGATCAAAACATATTCAAATTCTACACCTTGTAGGGATAAAAAGGTTAACAGCGTTCACTGAAAAGGGGAGATACATAAATGTGAAAAAGTTAGTTATTATGAAATTGAAAGGGTAGAATGTATGAATCCTAAAATAGACTCCAAATTTCTGTGGAAAATAGCCTCAAAAACCAGAAGTTGCATCCAAACATGAAAGATGTAAAAGAGTATAAAAACAGCAACTCAAATTTAAAATCATAATATGTCAGGTTAAAAAATATGTTGAGCATCTGTGTGTTAAAGGTATAAAGGCTCATAACAACATCTTTTTCAAACAAATCAAAAGCAGAAGACATCTCAGAGAGTCAAATGGTATAGCAGATGATGGAAAGCATATGAGGAACACTCATACAAGAAGGCTGCATGAGAAGACTGTAGAAAAGAGAAGTGAATTTCTGGATTTGTGCTCAGTTCTAAGGCAATTCAGAAGATTCCCACATCAGGTCTACATTTTACAGTATGAATTTAAGGGAGTACTTCCAAATGGAGCTTTCATAATTGAAATATTTTTTTAAAAAAAAAAAGTCTAAATAAAGAAACTGAATAAGACTAAATAATCTTCAACAGACACTTAAAGAACTTTGATATGAAGCTATGAGCATCTTTACTAGCAAGTATAACCTATTTCTTAAACCAGTTCCTGTAGACAGACGAATGGAAGGAGGCAAATATGACAAAATATTTAAAATGGCTTTTGGAGAGAACTAAGGATTTGACTGACATGTACTAGTCCAACAGGTAAAACCTATGTAAAGAAAAGAATTAGTAAACACACAGATAGATACAACATATTGATAATCATAGAATCATAAAATGGTTCGGGTTGGAAGGGACCTTTAAAGGTCATCTAGTCCAACACCCCTGCAAGAAGCAGGGACATCTTCAGCTACATGAGGTTGCTCAGAGCCCCGTCCAACCTGGCCTTGAATGTTTCCAGGGATGGGGCATCTACCTCCTCTCTGGGCAACCTGTTCCAGTGTTCTACAACTCTCATTGTAAAAATTTTTTTCCTAATATCTAATATAAATCTACCTCCTTCTTTTTTGAAACCATTACCCCTTGTCCTGTCACAACAGGCACTACTGAATAGCTTCTCCCCATCTTTCCTGTAGGCCCCCTTTAAGTACTGGAAGACTGCTATAAGGTTTCCCTGGAGCCTCCTCTTCTCCAGGCTGAACAGCCCCAACTCTCTCAGCCTGTCCTCATAGGAGAGGGCTCCAGCCCTCTGATCATCTTCGTGGCCCTCCTCTGGACCTTCTCCAACTGGTCCATGTCCTTCTTATGTTGGGGGCTCCAGAACTGGATGCATTACTCCAGGTGGGGTCTCACCAGAGCAGAGTAGAGGGGGAGAATCACCTCCCTCGACCTGCTGGCCATGCTCCTCTTGATGCAGCCCAGGATGCGGTTGGCCTTCTGGGCCACAAGGATGCATTGCCGGCTCATGTTGAGCTTCTCATCCACCAGCACTCCCAAGTCCTTCTCCTCAGGGCTTGTCTCAATCCATTCTCCACCCAGCCTATATTTGTGCCTGGGATTGCCACAACCCACGTGCAGGACCTTGCACTTGGTAATGATTTGATAATCATTTGCAATGGATAATGAGTTAATACGGGTTTTGTAATGGAAAATCATGTCTTACAAATCTATCTGCTTTTTCAAAGTGTCACTGAGTAGGAGGATAAGTATGGTCTAATTATAGTTCTATCTTCAAAAAGCTTTCAACAAGATTTCATATGAATTTCTTAAGTTTGGACCTTGGCTGCTCAATATACACATAAATATTTGGAAACATGATAAATAGTGAGGCATGATGTTTACATGAAATGCAAAATTAGTAAGCATAGAATAATGCACACAGAAGGAAAACAACAACAACAACAAAAAAAACCTGACAAACCTTAGTTATATAATCACAGTCTCTAAATTGGGTGTACAGGAAGACATCTTCAATCAATCTGGACAGGTCTCTGGGAAAATATGCTTAATATTTTCAAAAATAGTCAAAGAGCAAACAGTCTTGGGGAATATCCTGATGGAACAGACTAGAAAACTTCAATAAATAACTGCAATCTGAACTGTTACATTAAAATTGTGATTTAAAACCAGAGTGTGGCAGAACTAGAAAAAAAGTTACAGAGAAGAATAATGCATTGATTAGCAGACATATGTAATCACTTCCATATAAACTGTTACAGTCCGGAACAGAATGACTAAGGAAAAATAGGATCAAGATCTGTAACATTTTGAAAAAGAAGTGGTAGATGTGGTTAGGAATCATATTGTCTGTATTTTAACATGAGAGCTGTGGGCTGCCCCAAAAAGCACATCTGATAAACAAGCATGTTTTTCCTCACACAGCACATTATTAGTGTTGAATTTGTTGTTGCAGTCATTTTGAAAGTCAAAGGTGCAATCATATTCAGAAAAGAGAGTCAATAAATCCCTCAGGCACTTAGACCTCTACTGAATATTAAATACAACAGTTCAGATGTAATTTTTACAGGAAATTTTAAAATAGTTAATTACCAGAAATTTAGAGTTTACTAAAAAGAGGCTTACCCTCTACTTGCTACATTTCTTAAGCATTGGTGTTTGCTGCCAAGGACAGGATGCCAAAAATACATGGAAGCTTCGTTTGATTCTGTAGAGGAGTTCCTGCATTCTTTGTCTGATGTGAAACTTAGCAACAGGGTACGATTGAAAAGAAACATAGGCAGTGGGCAGCTTAAAAGACTGGAACATGGTTTTTTTAACCATCCTACATGTGTAAACCCTATGTCCTTGACTTATTAAAGAATTTTATAATTTTTTTTTTTGTCACAGTTTGTCCCTTTCATGAGGGTGAAAGAGCCATTTACTTTAGGGTGAAATGTACCACTCTGAAGATGGCAAATAGTCATTGTGTACAGCAAAGGAAATCTAAGGCGATTAGCATAGATTTAGACAGCTAACTTAAATATTTATACCATGTAAAATGAAGCCTATTCAGAGAACTTTTGCCTTGAAAATGTAGTAGAGAAGCTGGAGACAAAACTAATGCCAGGAGCACACTGAAATCCACGGAAACTAAGAGCTCCATGGACCCACTGTGCTAGGAGCCAGACATATGAAGGGTCATGACATAAGAAGGATAATGAAAGAAGAAATTGTCTACTTTTAAGTAAAGGAACTTTGGTAGAGTTGAAATTGTCTGAACAAACCAAAAATCAACCTCTGGAAACTATGTTCAAACTATTTTCTATCCCCTTCAAGCACTGGACATAATAAGGCTAAAAGTCAATGTCCATATGTGCCTGCATTAAGAAAAAAAAAGTAGGAAGTTATTTATTCAGTCTGTGATAAGTCAGAAAAATGGAAGAAAACCCAAACAGTGGGAATACTGTTTAGTGTCTGAATTATGATTGTTCCGATGGTAAGGGATCATTTTCTTTCCTGGCAAGTTAAGATTGCTACCTATACAGTGTAAAATGAATAAAAAGAACCATTGATCTTGGTGCAATCATCAGGTTATCTGAATGGCAGTAATATGACTTTTCTCAATATTCAAAACTCTATTAACTAAACTGTTTGTATTCACAACACTGTAGTCACTTAAACTATTCCTTAACTTTGCACTGTTGGAAGACTATAAAAAAACAACTCACATTGAATCAAGACAGGAGGCATTGTTATTTTTAAAGTGCAAAGGTATGAAAACGTGATCTTTCCAACTTATGGTAAAATTCACTCTTGGGAAGGAACAGTCCTAGAAACCACTAGGACATTACTTTGAGTGCCACAGGTTTGGTACCTCAGTGACATATACTTTTTATCTTGTACAGCAGTAAATTTTGAGTAATCAACTCTGTCTATTTAGTGGTAAATTTTCATACCATAAATGATATTCTAGATCAGTGAAGCTCTGCATTGTTTAATACTAATATTTCTAAGTGAATATAACTTAACCTGTCAACTTTGAGAGTGGGATAAATTACTGCTCCTTTAACAGGAATTACGGAACAGTATAAATTGGAAAGCACTTCTAGAGGTCAGCTAGTTCAATATGCCCAGTAAAAGTAGGCCTAATGTCAATCAGACATAGCACAGTATGGCCGTGAGGTGATCTAGACATTGTTTGTTTACTAAACAGAATCCTGTTCTTGTGGCTACAGCTATACTAGTTGTCCTGGTTTTATTTAGTGAGAGGGGGGCTACGATGGCAACTTCTGTAAGAAGCTTCTAGAAGTTGTTTCCCCTTTGTCTAGTGCACTTGACTTGGCCTAGGGTGGACCTGCTGCTGGCCAGGACCAAGCCAATTGGTAGCAGAATGTTCCCTGATAACGGCTCTGCAATAACACATTTAAGAAGGGGAAAAACAGGGAAATAAAAAAAAAAAAGAAGAGAAGATGTGAAGAAGCTGGAGGAGGGGCAGAATTGGGGAGTGAGAGAGAGACTGCGTAGTCTGGTCCCAAGCAGGGCTAAACTACGACACTAGTAAACTAAGTATGGCCAGGGATTGGGTCCCCACATAGCATGCAGCACTGGTCCACAATAATCCACACCACTTCATAGTTATCCCATTGCCTGAGATGATTTTGGCTCACACCAGCAAGCACCTTTCTAGACAAAAAATACAATATAAGACAATAACCACAACTACACTAATGACCAGGGAACTGCAGAGGCCAGGGAGTGTTCCCAATAGGTAGTAAAGATGAGATGGCCATCTTTGGGAAAGAGAGAGAATTTGGCTATATCAGGCACTGGAATAAGCTGCCCAGGGAAGTGGTGGAGTCACCATCCCTGGAGGTGTTCAAAGAACGTGTAGATGTGGCACTCCAGGATATGGTTTAGTAGACATGGTGGTGTTAGGTTGACGGCTGGACTTGATGATCTTGGAGGTGTCTTCCAACCTTAAGATTCTATGATTCTATGAATGGGCACAAATTGTGTTGTGCAACTTGCTCTTGGGAGTTTTTCCAATCATCAGCTGGCTATCTGAGTAACAGAAGAATTTATTTTTCCCAATGCCAAACCTAATATTCTTCTGTTTCATTAAACTATTGTGACTGATTGCATGCTTGTTGACTTGATGTATTTACTATGCAGTTTGAATAAGATTAGTACCATTTTCCACTGCACAAGTGGGGTTTTTTTTTCATGTATCTGTAGATGTGTCTGTTGAATATGTTCACTGTCGTTTCTTTAAGACAGCATTTTGCACTTTGTGGGAAAATATTTGTAGCAGTTAATGCTTTTTGGAGAGAGGATAAATTTATGCCCAGTGCTGCCAAGATTCCCTGTTTCCTCATGTATGAAGACAGCTTTATCCAGACACAATCCTCTGAATAACAGTATTCTTAGTAGTAAAATTGTTTGCAATAAATGTAGAAGAAACACAAGCCCTTTCTACTCATATAATAAAGATTTCCCTTTTTTTCCCAGTGCCAAGGAAAACTTCCCTTCCAACCCTGTTCTGTCTATATTGCATTACCTCTAAACACTGATGCAAATTGTCTTATGTTATTAGCAGAGATTGTAAATTTTCAAAATCAGAACTTAAAATAAGTGTTTTAACTTATTTTACATCCAGACCAAAGAAACTATCCCTAAGATATTATTGAGTGCCTGTAGCTCAGAGAAAGAAAGATGAGCCTGGCCTCACTGAAGAAAGCTAACAAATATTAACATCAAATCCTGTCTGCCTTTCTAAGCACCTCTTTCGTTTTCCAGCTGGAATGCTAAGGACACCTACTGTCCTGTCTTACTCACTACAAACAGTCACTTAGAAATAAGATTCAAGTGTGACTCCACAAGAAGTGGCTGTAAAAATATTACTCTGGACATCTACCTGTCTCCAGCAAAAAAAAAAAAAAGAGGTTAAAGCTTTAATACACCTTAACTTCCTTTTCTGAACAGTAACACCTTCGTTCCTCAAAATCAATAGGCAGAGTAAATAGTCATGTACACTATATGTCCACACTGACCTCGGAAGTCAGAAAGATAAAATTCCACGTGCACACAAGAACGTATTCTCAGCATTAGCAAAATGAAATAGAGATATCATATAAGCGAAAACAGATGTTAAAATGTCAAGTGCAACAGATGTGTGGATATAAGACAAACTTTGAAAAGGTTAAAAATTGATCCAGGTTAGGCTGTAGGAATTTATGTTAATCAGGTAGAAACACTGATCTACTTTGGACTCGCTAGTGCCACTTTTACTGTAATATGATACTATGTATTGCTCTCAATGGGACTACTTCTGAAATATTAACCAGTTGAGCCTGAGTGGTGGCTGCATCTCAGTTGTGTATGCTTTATGGTTTGCTCCCATAAACCTACGCTCAGGAACAGCCAGAGTGTTCAGTAAATCCTTTGCTGGTCACATACCTACATTTTGATCAAATTGAAAGACGAAGTAGGAGAAGAGTACCATTAAGTATTGTTAATTAAGAAGCACATCCATTCCTAACTTTTAGTATGTGAACACAATCAGTCCTTAGTTTAGATCACTAAGGACAACAGTCATATTCAGATTTTTAGATTATTCACATTTATAGTAAATAGATATTACACACCTTATTGGGACTTTTTCTAGTCCTTTGCTCCTGATAATAACCACTGAGGGAAAAAAAAAAGGTGCAGGAATACCATTGTGACTCATCCTCTTTTGTATTGTTCAATAAAAGTACTTTTTTTCTAGGTAAGGCCTTATACTGAATGAAGCTGACAGAAGGACTCTTTCTGGTATCAGTGTGGCACTTCAACACCTCAGCTTTTTGTAACCTATAGCTCAAAAAAGCTCTAACCTTTAAAAGAATTTTTGATAACTGCTTTTTCTTTTGCAGAGATAACACCTCATAGAGTTGTGTTTTGAGATCAACTTCAAGATTCCCTGTTGCTTTCAGGAGCTTTAAAGTCATAATAGAATGCTTTTATTTAGTTACTCAGCTCAGAATCTTCTTATCCATCCCAACTGGTTTCATTTACACTTAGGCTATACTTCCAAGTTTTTCTAGCATTTTTATAGTCACTTGGACATTTTGCCTTCTGATTGTATCAACAAGGAAAGTTGAGCACTTAATTGGAGATTGACAACTAGGCACATTTCCAACAGACTCATATTGCCTTGTAAATTTTATATTAATATCTATTTTAGTAATATTATTATTGTTTTGTAATGCAATAGAATTCAATTTAAATAAACATCTAAATACTCTTAATTAATACTTTCTTGAATATGGGTGAATATGACCCTATTATAGATTCCAAAATAGCCAGTTGTATTAAATATTCCCCTTCACTCTACAGGTATTTGAAATTTGTGTAGATAATAGCAATTTATTTGATAAAGCAAAGTGCAAGTATATTTTGGGAGAGGTCATTATTTTATCATAAACATAGCTTATGTAATGAGGATGCTATCAACAGTTAGAAAGTGTAGTAATAAGTAGAAAAAGAAAAGAAGGCAAATACTGTCTCTTCCTCTTGTGGATGCTATCATCCTTACAATAGACTTCTAGGAGTTCAGTAAATGGCTAGTAAGTCACATCCTTTTTTGCATGTTTTTGGACTTTCTCTGGTGTTATTACATGTCACCATTTGAGCAGCACCATAACAATGTTGCAGGACGGCACTCTGCTGGGACGAGTAAACTTTCTAGCTCTTCATTGTGTGGAGGCTCAGGGGCATGACTAGCGTGAAAGGTCAGTTGCTCATTCCTGGTTCTTTCAAGTTAGACAGTAGAACAGTATTTCTGTTTAAAAAAATTGACAGTGACAGAGGATACATCGTTGCATACTCGCTTAATGTATGTCCACATTGCACAACATAGTATGAATCACAGAAAACCAGGAAACCAGATCTGAAAAACTCCGTGCAGGTACCAGAGTCCATTATTAGGTGGACGTTCTGCCTAAGCTAAGGCATCCTGTTTTCAGTAATGCTGATAAGTCTAGAGATGTGCTATGATTACATGTACATACCGCTCTGGATCAGAAGGAACTCAAATGGTGTCAAGAAGAATAAACAAGCATATGTGTGGTACTTTGCTTGTACAGTAGTTGTATGCTCCTCAAATGCCCCTTATCTGGGACAGGTCTTGCCTAAAACATCCAATGTACTTCCATTGAGAATAGGAGCAGCCATGAGTGTGGCACTATCTGGTATACCAAAGGGATTCAGCATACACCGTGCTGATGAATTCTTTGAAGATATCAGCTGTTATTCTTCAGCAGTAAGTTTCTATTGAGTAAGTCTTAACTGCTTAAAGTGTGCAACTAAGTTAACTTTCAAATCACCATTAGAGATGGCAAAAGGGTCATTCTTGACACAAGAGATAAGGCTTGCAAAATGTGAAGTGCTTGTATCAATGCATAGGGCATTTAAATGCATTAAAGCATTTATCTGGGCCTCAAGCAGTATTCAAGACAGCAAAATTTACTTTTTTTTCTGTGGCTTCATGGTCAGACCTGTACTTTTATGGCTGAAAATTTTCAGAAACTTCCATGAAGATGTTTCCTGTAATAATTTTCAGGACAAACAGAACAGTTTGGCAAAACTGATATAATAGACACAGCTTTACACAGCAGGGAGTATCAGGCAACTCTAAAAATAGAAAGTGCTACTTGTTCTGCCTAGAATAACATGCCTGAAAGGAGAATACACATTTACACAGCTGGCTTTACGTGACTCTTATTCATGCAATAAAACAAAAGGAAATTACCTCTTCTGAGGTTTTATTTCTTTATCAGGCACTTATTAAATAATAATTAGTTCAAAGTGTGAATTTGTATCATGAGTCATTTCTACATATGCATACTTATCCTTTTTGAAAGAGCAATTGTCTCCCTCAGGTAACGTAGAACATCAGTGAGCTGTGCACTATGCTAACAATCTTAAAGTTTAGTAGACCCAGCTTCAGCAGTTGCATAATGTGTTTTCTTTTGGGTTTTTTTTTTTTTTTTTTTTGTCTTAAACCAAAGTGAAAGTATGGGGTCTTTCCTGTCTGGAGTTAATCAAAGCTGAATTTGGTCAGAAGTTGCTAGCTCAACACTTAAATTCTACTCAGGCCGATGAAAAATTTCATCATTACTTTCACACTGTTTCTTAAGAACTTCAGTCTTTCAGGACTTCATTTCTCCTTCAAAGCGCTCTTTCTGACTCTAATATTTATTTCTTTCCCAAAAAAAAAGTTAAAAGTAATGGATTAATACCTCGGTGGCTGTCCCCTTATTCTAATTTTTCTCCTACACAGGAAGACTTACAGACAGTGGATTTCATTTAATTCTTTCCTAGCAAGTCCAAAATAGAATTTATTTGTGTTTCTCTTATCTGTAACCTTTCTGCTCCCTTAAGGAGTTTTCTCCTTCCTTCAGTATATTAGAATACTCCCTAGTATTATTATGATGGTAATCCCATTTATGTCCTCTTCTCTAACTATTCCATACCTGCAGAAATGACAAGAGATCTTTCTGCCAACAGCATTACATAAACACAAGACTTTTTTTCTAAAAGCATAGAAGAAACAGCAGTCAATCAAATATTGTTTTCATGAGAATTCTTTCTTCATTTTTCTACAGTCCTTTATTGCCTTGTGAAGAAGAAAAATAATATAGTTTCTAAAGGCTGTAATTTAAAAAATATTTTAAAAAACCCATATGCAGTCTGAAACCTTAGACTGCTTTACAGTTATTTTTATTTAGGCAATTTACTTTTCCTTAGCTGTTGACTTACTCAATATAAAAAACATTATTACAGGAACTACAAAACAGGGGAAAAGATTGGTATATATGTTTTGCTCCAAGAGCTGAAAGAAAGTGAATTAAATTTCAGTTCATCAGTGACTGCATATATGGTGGGTTTATATGATTGTTCTTGTCCTATTTATTTTTAAAGATTCAACTCAGGTTCTACCACATCTCCAAAAACAAATTAGAAAGAATACAAAGATTTGTATGTGTGAGGCTTTTTCAGCCGATGTGTCAGAATGGCAAAATGCCCTCTTTGAAGACAGAGTAGAGCTGACACATAATTGTTGCCCTTATCGCTACTGACACTAGAGTCTGAACCCTCCTTGGAGATCTAAAAACAATTTTGATGTGACAACCTGAGAAGTTACCACTGGTGTTTTACAAATACTGCAGGGTCACAGATTTTGACCTGTATAGAGCCAAGTAAAGCTCTGGAGGGCGTTGTGTTTTATGGAAAAAAAATATTTTCATTGATTTTCAAATTACACATTTTACTGCAACATAGAACAGAATGGTAGCCATGAAAAACAAAATTTGAATTACAGTAGCAAGAAAAGTGCCGAGAGCCCAAGATGTGTTTAAAACCTAAGCTTTTTTTTTTTTTCTGGATTCTTTTACATGCTATTTTTCAGAGTCATAGCTTGAAGATAAAAACGAAGATGAAAGCAAAGATAAAGAATGAGAAGTAATGAGAATTCCTTATTTTATTTTTTAGCATATACAACCTTGCATATTGGTAGGTGTAGTCTCATACATTTCTCTCTGAAAACTCAAACAAAAATATCCCTACCATGTTTCGCCTATATGCCATTTAGTATTACTTAAAAGGTCTGAAAGGGTTAACTCTAGTCCTTTAGCATAAATCCTAATCTAGTCTTTAATAACAATGTGGTGTATACATAATTTCTTTTTTTTTCTGAATTTCTGTGAAGATCATAATTTTAAAAACTATTTCCAGAAAGTAAACACCAAAGTTATGTTCCTGATTAAAATTCAGAACATTTTCCAGATATAATCTGAGTTTCTTCATTTCAATAGCCAATGGCAGGATTTTTTAAGGCAACTACCTTATAAAAAGAGTTTGTTCTCAAATACATTCATTCTGAGCCTGCTGTTAGATATACATTAATATTCAGGGAAGTAAACTGAGATTTTAAGAAATTTTTACTAATTTCACAGAAATTGAGATATAAAATGCAGGGGATGCACAATACTCAACAGAAAACAGATGAGATTTAGAATTGATTCATTTTACAAGCTACTTTAAGTATCTATGGAAACATTTTTTCATTAGATATTAAAGTCTACAGATAAGATTTCCCAAGGCATTTTGCATTATTGGATTTATTGGATTATTGTTATTATTTTCCTGTTAATTCAACAAAAGCCTCTTTTTTTTTTAACTCTCATGACAGATTTTCCTTGTTGTAGGAAGGATTAAGAGTTGTCATCCTAGGCAGTAATATGATATATCTTTAAAAAAATCACGACTTTTGAATAGTTGTCTTTCTTATGGTTTATTTATTTAAACATGATACAGTGTCAAAATAGAAACTTCCATATTTATCATGTTCAGTATGCATCAAGAAGAATTACAACATAATGGATGTATTGAGACAATCTGGTTAGATAACTGTGAAAAGTTATTCATAATAGGAAAATTACTGACACTATGTAGTATCTTTTAAAAAGAGGGACGTGAAAACCAGAGACTTGAAAATTCACAACACTTTTCAAGATACATTGAAAAACTTCATTACAAAGAAGTTTTTGCATACAGTTTTCTCCTTTTTTTTTCCTTTTGTTTGTTTCTTCTCTTATTTTGACATTGAAAAATAGAAGAGGAAAAAAATAATATGTTGAGGATTTTTTAATGTTCATTGTGTTCATTTGCTAGCTATTTTAAATAAAGTGTTTAGTGGAAATTTCCATTGTCATAAAAGTTGTTCCTCTGAAATATTTTAGGTTAGAAGATATGAACCCAAACTAAAACTCACACTGTTCCACACAACTAACAAAGCTTTATGTTTTTCTTACTAATTATTATTTAGTCTTAAATATAATTCAAATATTACATATTACAACATGTTTATCATTGCATAGGAATCTTGATTTTTAAATATAAACTTTTTACAGGGAAAAAAAAAATCTACCCTCCAACAGAAGAAGTAATCTAGCTGAGACTCATAAATTAAGAAAATATGCATGTATTTTTTCAAGGTTTGTTAATTCATTACAGGAAGCTGTTCCTTCAGATACAAGGAATTATAAGAAATCATATATTTTCAAGATTAACTACTTAAATATTAAGCCTAAGGTGTGTGGAATATTTGTACATACTCAGTACCATGGTGACAGTTTCACAGATAAACAAGTAAAAGAAAGGAAGGTCAAGAGAAATTCTCCAATATATTTGTCAAAACCTGGGAAAGGACTAAAGAACTTGGGAATCTTGGCCCATAGCCCAGTACTCTAGACCACAAAATAAATACTGCACTTATTATATCCATGCTAGCCAAAGTGTTTTAGTCTACATGACAAGGCTATCCAGAACTGACAGGATATTAATTCTAAAATTGATCCCCATTGGTCTTTTAGGCAACTATATATTAATTCTTCTGCAAACCACGTAATGTACAATTTTCATCTTACATTTATATTTAATCATGCACACATTATTTCCTATTTTAAAAAGTTACTGTCCTATCTGATATGAGGTTTGGGAGGTTTCTGTAGTTCAGCGTTGCTGCTGATAGCGAGGACCCTTCCTCATATAGTCCTCCTTAATCTCCTCAAATGAGGAGAGAGGGTGACAGTGGTAAAGGCAAATGTGGGCCAGGCTGAGTGCAGTGGGAAGGCAAACGCTGTCTGTGCCGGGCGCTGCCCTGCTCTCAGCATCTCTCAGCTGGGCAGCAACGTCAACCCACTTCCATTCCTGTGTTGGTTTCATCTCTTACTGGCCCCTTGCTGAAAGCCTATCCCCACCATGGAAAATGGTTATAAAAAATTGTGATACTGAAATTAATTTGGCTCATTTAGAATCATAGAATGGTTAGGGTTGGAAGGGACCTTCAAAGGTCATCTAGTCCAACCCCCCTGCAAGGAGCAGGGACATCCCCCACTAGATCAGGTTGCTCAGAGCCTC
>JAAGAY010135075.1:0-24942 GCA_011801015.1 Ardeotis arabs
TTGCTTTTTTTTCCCCCTTTTTTTTTTTTTTTTTTTTTTTTTTTTAATCAGTAGAGCCTGTCAGGAAGACATTTAGAAAATTAAACTTATTACATAACTAGTCCAATTTCCATCTAAAGTATTGCATATGTTCTTTCCTGCTGTTGGTTAACTTGATCTAGGCTTGAGTCTACTTTTCTCTCTCAAACTTGAGTGCAGTGGCGATTACGGATGGAAAATAGTACTCATGGGAACACAGTGGTTTAACATACATCCATAAAGATGCAGGAGGTAAAGATCAACTAATTGAGAATCTGGAGAGACAGAGAAGGGAAAGCAATTACCTTATCTACTTTTCAAACAGTTCCTCCTTTCATTTGAATAGAAATAAGCTTATAGTGACCCAATACAGTTGGAAATGAAATGGCAGTATAGTTGTGACCTGAGTGGGAGTTGTACACTTCAAAGGATAACTTCATAAGGGCATTGTACTAATCAGGAAACAAAGCTTCTTTAACTCACTGAAGTATGAGCAGTGCTTGTACATCTGTACCACTTATAGTTTCCTTTAAAAAGCAAATACAATGGACATCATGCTCAAAATGTTAAAAATTAATTTTAAAAGGGGACAACAGTTCTGCAGCACTTCATGTTCTCACCAGACTGAAGCAGCTGCCATGCTGCATAGGGGAATTTGATCACAATTATAAAACATCTCTCTTCATACCCATGGATCATTGGAAAACTGATTTTTGGACTTATTTTATCATTCACACTTATTTGTGTTGGGTCACACCCAATAGAAATCCTGTGTGAAAGCTCTCCCACAGGAGAAAGTACAGGTGCTTTTGTAGGATCATTCTGGCTGGAAACAATCTCAGGAGGTCATTTCATCTACCCTTCAGACCACTCTGCATCAATGCAACATTTGGACTTCTGCAGTGTGCAGCAGATCTCTGAGTAAATAAGCCAGTGTCTCTACAGATTGTATCTTGATAAACTACAATGTCTTTGGTGAATAATGTGTTCCCACTGGACAAATGGGGATAATAGAAAAATCCAACTTTCCTTCCCCTGTGGGTATAGTTACTCCTCGAGGATGCAGTGCTGCATTGTGATCAGTTACAAAGAGTACATTGACCTGTTTGTATGGCTTCCTTCGTTCTTGGATGCCTGGTTGCTGGAGCAGCTGGCTGCATCATTGTCGAAGTGGCACTTGAGTAACAGCAGAGAGAAAAGTGCTCGTAGAGGGCCCGGTTCCACTGGCTTAGAGCCGTATTTAGATAGTTATCCAGTTCTTGTGCATCTTACTTTGTCTTCTTCAGGGGTACACCCCACTTCTCTCTTTCTGCTCTTTTTACTTTGCTCACTTTCATAACCCTTTCTGAATAGTGAAATGGTCCTTAGAGATGTTGACATGCGCTGAAATAGTTGGCGACACAGCTACCTGTGGTTATTGCTCTTGGTAAACTGCAAAGATTATTAGGAGTTGGAACCCTTTGCCTGCCTTGTCTGCATTAGCACAGCCGTCACCCCTGGTCTCTGCCAAAACTTACTGTCCATCCCCAGCAGAGGAGGGGAAGTGTAGCTTTGGTAGGTCTCAGCCACTTCGGGGGAGATTTCAGTCTAAACCGTGGATAAGGATGGGTCTAGACCCAAATGGTAAGTAAAGAGTACATGCCCTGGGAAAAAAAGCGTATCCTCAGATGTTTTGGGTCTAGGATGAGGGAAGTAATTACTAAAGCTGAAGTCTCCTACATGACAGCCTTTTTTAAAAAATGTTTATCCTGTAGATAAAATCTGAGAACTTTTGTCCCTAATGCCTCTCTTTAACATGTGATAGACAGTGGGATGGAATTGGTTCCAATTTAAAAAAAAAGAAAATTTGTATGTAGTCAGTGGTGTGTTTAATTCTTAGTTTGCCATCCAGTCTTCTGAGTCTTTGTCTAAGGCACTATAACTTATTTTGGTTTGTGGGTCTTTGATTGGGGTTTTTTTTTGTTTGTTTTGGTTTTTTTAAGTGCTGGGAAAGTTTGTTTGAGTTTACGTTTTCCAAAGGAAGAGAGTTTGGCTTTGTGTGTCTCAGTTGTGTCATATTGTTCTTAATACACATAAGGATCAAAAAGGACAGCAGCAAGAGATTTAGGAATGCTTTACAGTAATAATCAACTTCTAAAAATTGCTGAAACTTGCTAGATTTTGAATGCTAAAATTAGTTTCTCTTCAGTGTGATTGTGCCATATGCTTTTGTAAACATCTCCTGATATCTCCTGTGTTCTGCCCTCAGTTTGATCGCTTGATCTGTATTGTACCCACAAATGCAAACTCAGGTCTGGTGCTTATAAACAGCTTCTCATATACATCAGGTGTACAAAAGTAGAAAATGAGAAGGCTTAAACAAAAAAAAAAAGAGTTAATGCATTCATACTATGTGTCCACTACTATGCTCTTAATGGGGATTTCAGAGGTCGCACATCTGAGGACTTGCAGAGAAGTGCAGTGCCAAATTGTGTGTTGCTTCCTCGTTCAGGTTTACTAAGTACTGGGTTTTACTATTGACAGAGTCGGGTTCCTCAAGGAAAGGAAGCGTTACACAGTATGAAAGTTAATTGATTGTTATTTAAAAGATGGTACTCTGACACAAATTTATATTTTTATAGATATCTGCATAAAACTTTTTGTTAGTAGTTCAGCTTTGTGATCTAATAGCTAAGTTATCAAAAATGTGTAGAATAAGTTCAACGTGTTTTTAAATACTGTGAACACAACTACATTTATAAAATATTACTCTGTTATTTCAGAGAGCAGACTTCTTGATTGCAGTGCATTATTGTGAGTCTCAAAAACTAGTGAGAAAAATTTCTTAAATTTTTGAAATAAACAGAGATAAAACTTGACCTAGGCAAGTTGTAGCTATGAAGTACTTGTCAGAAATTGTTACTTCATTATATCCTGCTCTTAGGGAAAGAAGATCCTGATTGCATCTGTGTAATAAGTAGGCCACAACATGCTTTAGCAAAGAAACCAAGAATATAATAGGTGTAGACATCAGTTCATGTGAAGTGATGCTTCTAGGTAAGTGGTGATGGGCTGATGTAGAAACCCTGTATTGCCAGTGATCTGTGCTGTTCTTACTGGGTTTAAATTTTCATGTGTACTCTTGTGAATATAAATCTTAAGGAAAAAAAGAAAAGCACCAGATTTATTCATACAATTAAAAAATGCAAAACGAGCCATGCATCTTCACATGGACACTTGAAGTGTTACATGATCTCTTCTTCTGTATGCAGAAAGTCTGGATGTTTAAAAAAATGCTTACACAAATACAGAACAGGCGAGGAGTGGAAAATAAAGTTGTCAGATTCTCCAGTTGCAGTAAAAAGCAGACTCAAACTCCAGTTGCTGAGGTTTCTGCAGCACTTGGCTAGTAATGCATTATCTTGCTGTATTCTTGACTTTGAGCAGCTATTGTGCTAAAGTGTGGGTCCCGGCTGTCGAAGTCTTTCCCACTTTCTGTGTACAGGAATGGCTGGAGGTCTGAGGGAACAGATTGTCTGGCTCTTTATTTATTTATTTATTTTTTTAGCCAACCTTGTTTCCAATCTGGTCTGAATGCAGTCAGTTATCTGTAGATAGCATGCAGTGACTGGCTATGAATAACGTCTGTGTTACTTAAAAGTGACATCTGTGACTTGCCAGACTGCCTACGTGAAATGCTTCCAATGATCTAGCTGTTGTTCATACACCCACGTAGGAGGGGACGGCAGCCTTAGCACAGGACCAAAGCACTCTGCTTCATGTCGTCAGCCTCGGTCATGCACTGCTTTAGCCGAGATCCCCAAATCCTGGTGTACGTGATCCACTTTGAAACGGCACCCAGGCTGGTGCAGGGTCACAAGCCACTCCGGTTGCTAACGGTTGTGCCTACTCCTGCCATTGTACAAATGGTGGTACACAGGAAAACCAAGATTTCTGAAACCCTATGTTTTGACACTTCTTCAGATACAAGCTGACCGTTTCCTTTGCTGAAAGAGCTTATGTATCAGGGTCAACCCATGAGGATTTCACAGGGAAAGCTGAATTTTCGATTCAAGGGTCAAAACCACAAATATTTTGAAAGTGATAATATGGACAGTGTATCACCATGGTGGCAGCTGAAGAGTGTGTTCTAAGAGACTTCTGAGCCTCATCTGCCTCTAAGAAGGGAACAGAAGGAGAGTTGCTCAGCTGTAGTTAAAATGAGGACCTAAAAGCCTCTGGTCTCTCTGAGGTGAGGACTTACATAATGCAATATAAAATATAGTCTGATTCAAAGGGCTGTGGTTGCTTACTGCTTGCGCTCACAATCTGGAGAAGATACTGATGACAGATTGCTCTCCCTGCCATGTCAAGTTCTTTATTCCACTATATTTCATGATACCACTAGGCTTCAGCCTAGTGATTGTGGCAGCTTTCCCTGCCAGCCCTAACGTGTGTGTAGTGTTTGTAATGTTTATGTTTACAGGTGAGTCAATGTTTGCAACCATTCAGAAGAGATGGAAATACCTTCTTTTTTTTTTATGGAGGAAGGGAAACTAACAAAGACTGTTAATGGAACAAAATCCACTTATTTATTTGTAACTTCTCACATCTGTTAGCTGTCCTGATCATTGGTTTAACAAGGAATCTAAAGATATGCTCAGTTCAAAGAAGGTGGCTTGTTTGCTGCACTCACATCTTCTGGGTTGACAGAAATAGGAAAATTACTCTTACGTATGAGTTGTAGATGCGTTGTGCAGAGAAGTGGTTTTAGAAGTGTTCTAACAGTGACTTCTATCTAAGAAGCAATAGTTACAGTTTTGAAGCCCAGTGAATATAATATTGAAGGCTGTCTAGGGATACTCTTATTTCTATTATTATTTTTAAAGCAAATGCACAAGATTAGCTATTTAGAAACTTAAATAGCGTTAAACTCACCATGTTAACTTAGTCATATAGACTGAACAAGATCCCCAAAACATAGCTATTACTTGTTTTTATGGATTGATCATGAAAAGTTGAGATAACTAAGTTTAATTACCCCTGTGTTTTGCCTAAGGAAATCAGACAGGGTTGGGGAGTGAGGTGCCTCATACTACTGATAAGATTTGCGTGCAGTTTGTCTCCGGGATCCTGGATGTTCTTCTGGGACTTCTGTTAAGGACAAATGGACAAAGTTTTACTGCTGTGTTGGTGTTTCTAAAGCCAGCAGGAGAGGTTTAGGGTTTGGGTTTTTTCCCCAACAACCCTGTTAATTTAATGTCCGTACTCTCCAAAAAGCTAGTAGCAAACAGGATGGGTTGTTGTCCAGCATTTCTGTAGTTACTAACTGATTGTTTTGAGGAGCTGTGGTATGCAGATACAAAGACTCTCCTTTGAAACCAACCCTTGAATCTGCACAAAGGATTTCTTTTGCAATGGATAAAGACCTTGTTCACAGACATTAAGGTGTGTATTGACAGAAGTTCTTTTTACTTGCTAGCCAGAAGATGGCTCTGTCTAGCCATGTCCAAAGGACATCAACATTGCAGAAATCAGAGATAATTGTTGTTCCCTGGGAGAAGTGTGTTTAAACCTGGTATTTTCATACATCTATTTCATGAATTTCAGGATACCTGTAGGGAAAAGCTTAAATGGAAGGAATTCTGAACAGACACAGAGTGGAAAATGGATGCATATGGACATGCTTGCCTCCAACTGGAGATGTGTTTGTGGAAGGCCAAGATAAAGGCCTCACAGTAACTGGAACCTGGCTACAAGCCGGGTAAGCACGGTGGGGTCGTCTTGCTGCTGGAAACAGCCTTTGGGTTGAAGCATAAGCTGCTATGAGACATGGTTTTCTTATTTCTCTACAAGTGTTGTTAAACCGAGTAGCTGCTTCCACTGACCTTAAAATAAAAGAACAAGGGTACGTGCTGAGTGGCCTCGCGCTGTTAAGCCACCAATATTTCAGTCCATGCCCCTCACAAGAAGTAAGAGAGAAAGGAGGGCTTCTGATTCGCTCCTGTGGTGCTTAGTGGTCCAGTACTAGACTGGGGGACCCAAGAGGCAGGAACAAACACAGACTATTTTACTAAATTAATGAGGCAAGACAAATATTTGGGAAGACCCGTCTTCAAAGAGCAGTTGTTGACCACTGTCTAGTATGCTCCAAAAAGTGAGGAGGGCACATGGCAGGAGTCCTACATACTGCACAGAATGCACTATGACATGAAGGAGTCATGTTAGGCATATGTAGATTTTCTAGTTAAAGAACTCTGCTGAAAGAACAGATACAAGCTGACCATGAATTGTAATTTTGAAGTATTAGTACATATGCTGATTATCACAATTCTTACATTACTGTACTCTTGTGTCATCTAAACGTGCACAAGTGAAACCTTGCTGATTCAGTCAGGTGAAGTAACTACTAGGTATCTTGTCTACAGTCTTAGCTTTTCAGGTCAAAGAAAAGCATAGTGTTTTTCTGATGGGCAGTAGGTTTTTAACTGTTACTTTTTCCTAAAATCAAATTAAAACCAGGTAATTGGCTAGTATAAAACTTCTTATTGTTCTTATGTTGGCTTCTCTGTTGCATTGCAGATGACTTGCTTAATTTAGACCCACATTGATAAATGTATATATTCACCAAATATGGGTCTCTTTAGATAGAAAATTTCTGTCTAGTTGTACTCTTTACTGATAGCAAATCTTGCAAAGACTTTGTATAAACAAACATTACTGAAAAAGGAGGAAACTGCAATTTCTAGCCCCTAAGATTTCCAAGTAAAGTCTATGTCAGGATTCTTAAGTTCCAGGCACAAAAATGCCATGTGATGTATTTAAAAGTATTGCTGTAAGATTGTCTTAAAATGGCCAATACCTTTTTTTTCCTCTTAGTTCTTAGTATTTGGTGAACTTTTCATCAGTGTTTAATGCTGAGGGATCAGCCTTCAATTCATAAATTAAAACCTATACATTTAAACTCAGGCAAATTTCTACTGAAAAGAGAGAAGCAAGATATAAGCATTTAAAAGTTGCGATAAATACGGCAGTGTGATGGGTAGCATCTGTTCTCTGGGGATATAACTCAATTTAGAACTTCTGGAATTTGCTTGGTTTTCTGTTTCTCTTTATTTCCTGCTTTCTTTATAGACAAGATGATTTGCATTTTTCTTGCTACGAAGATGCCTGTGTGATCTTGAGAGAAATGCCTCAAATTAGTCAACACTTCCAGGAAATGCTGGCTAGTAAATATGAATAAGTCTGGCATTATTATTGTCCCAGCTTCTGAAAAGCTGGACTTCTCCATGAGGTTTTCAGTATGGTTAGTTTTGTTTTGTTTTGTTTGGGAGATGTGTGAATTTAGGGGTTTGTTGGTTTGTTTTTGTTTTTGGTTTGTTTTTTTTTTTTTTACCCAGGGGTTTCATGGAGCTGAGTACCTTTTGGGCGCACAAGACTGACTTGTTTGGATGCTTTCCTGCCCCCCGCCCCCTTGTGGCTTGATACCTAAATATTTGTATAATAACACTCAAGTATTTCTGACCTCTTTTAAAATCACTATGGCTGAACCATCTTCTATAAATGTTTTGCAATATGACAACGTATGAAGATGTAATAGTAGAAGTAGCTGTGTGGAAAACCAATGTTTTCTTCCTTTCTGTGGTCCAAGTTCTGTGAGGCAAGTCAAGACTATTTAAAAAGCTTTTGAGAACTGGCTGACTTGCTGCAAAATACCGCTAGCTGTTTACTTGAGGCACTGGTGTAAACTAATCTAAGTGCTTTAGGGAATGCATTCTTATCCAAATCGATATACCTGCAATTATCTTTTTTCAGATGTTCATGAAACCATACACTGATCATAGGAAAGTGAGTTCTGAGATGCAGATC
Source organism: Ardeotis arabs (assembly GCA_011801015.1). Classification (NCBI taxonomy): domain Eukaryota; kingdom Metazoa; phylum Chordata; class Aves; order Otidiformes; family Otididae; genus Ardeotis; species Ardeotis arabs. The sequence goes on from JAAGAY010135075.1 coordinate 7,867, forward strand.
CCAACTTGGGCTGTATGTATTTTGAGCAACAAGTTGCAAAAGAGAATGAAAAGCACCCATTTTAAAATCCCTTTAATACCTCTAAGGCTGCTCAGTACAGGGCAAATCCTTGTCTTAAATTTTCGGAGCTCATTTGCAACTGTACAAACACTTAGCCCCTAAGTAAAATAATTGTACTTGATTTTTTCCCCACCCTCTTTAATCCTTGTACTTTTTATAGCTCTACAGTAGGACAGTTTAACAGCTGCCTCATGAGCAGCTGACACATCCTTATTAGCACTCAGAGAAGGGTGGGACAGGCAAGTGGGGAAGAAACATCTACAGTAATGTGAAAATAAGTTTTTTCTGAACTCCTGGCACATCCGAGCACAAGAGGATCTAGAAAGGAGACTTAAGCTTTTTGTGAGTCTCTGATTTACTACTGAGTCTTCTAACTCTTTAAGAATTAATGTGTGGCTTTTAGTGTGATATAGAAGGTTTGCATTAGTACAGTCTTCACTTGAGATGCACAAGACCTGGTTATTGAACATGTAATTTTGACAAAGTTAAAATAAGAAATTTAAGAGAAACTTTTTCTTGTAACTTGTGCATGCATATAGTTAGCAGGTTTAAACTTTTCCATCTGCATGATTGTTCTTTTGCATTACATAAGTCTTTGAGAACAAGTTTAATTACTTAATTAAGGCTATGGTTATTATTTCCTGTGGAACATTTTAATTACAAATAAAATCTGAGGTGAAGTATCTAATGTTGCAGGAGAAGGTTTGTTCTGAGATTTTACAGCCATTTATGCTGGTGTAACTTGGTAAATGTTTCCATACGAAACCCTGAGGAGTAGGAACTCTTATTTACATATATCCACCCACAGGAACGATTCCTCTAAAGGTAGCCTGCAGAAGACATTTTTGAAGTTGCTCTCAAGCCACTTTTGCTTCTTACCTCAAAGTAGGAGCCCTAAAAATGGTTACATTTAAGTGGTTTATATTCTTTTAAATAATTGTTTCTTGTCTTAGGTACAAAGGATGTTGGATTAGTTACCTAGATCTTGATGGACTGGTGGTCACGTTCTCCACTGCATGTGTTTTTTGAAGGTTTACCAAGGTACAGGACGAGAAATGGAATTTCTTCAAAATTTATGTCACTAAAGTATTAAAAGGTATTAATTAGTTCTTTAATGACTAAAAGTAAATTCTCCTTTTAATACATTAAGTTTCTCTTCATGATGAGCAAACATTAGAGTATGTGCATACTTACACTCCTCCAAGTTCTGGATCCTCAGGAAAGAGGCTGAACTTTCAAATGAAATGCTGCAACGTGGAAGCAGTTTGGCTGAACTGCTTTTCTGGCTCTTCAGAATTAAGAGTTTTTAAGAGAGCAGTGGCATTTTATGTGGGAAGATGCTCTCTTTTCCATCCCTCAACCTTCAAGAAAATCCAGGTCAAAACCTAATTTTTTTTCCAGCTGTTTTCTCAACAACAAAAAGCAGATAATCCTGTGTTTGTGACAATAGCACAAGAACTAATGCTTGTACAATCACCTGAGCTTTTTGTTAGACAAGACCTGAAGCTTTAGTGTTAAAATTATTTGAAAATAAGAAAAGCTTACTCAGAAAAGGACACTATAAATGTCAAGTCTACAGATTGCTTTTGTGGAGGAAGCCATGTTCTCCTTTTTACAGTAAAGAAAGTGAAACAGATGGACCAAGTGGTTTGGCAGAAACAGAAAGTTTTATTGTTGGAAAGGATTAGAGTTTAGGAATTTCGGTTTAGTGGCTTGCACACGCCCTTCTGACTATTTACTTATTAATTTTTTTAATAAGGATGTGGTTTGAGATGCAGAATTTCTTGAGGGGTTTTTGGGAGAGGTTGGGGAGGTAGTCTTGCTCGACAATTTAATTCGTATGTGCTTAATGCTATGCACTGGCAGTGCAGCATAGACAAAGCTCCGAAGATGAGCTCCAGAAATCTCTCTGTTGCTGGGGAAAGAAATACCCATGATTTGTTTGCCCTAGTGAAGCAAAATGTGGTTACAAATACGTGCTTGCATTCAGACTTTCCAATGACTGGAAGAGTTGTGGTGGAAACAAAGCAGATCTTCATGCCGCTTGCCAGAGCAAGCTTGAGTCTGCACACTTGGTATAAGCCTGTTTCAGGGCTGGCAATGAGAGGTTAACCTTTTTTCTTCTTCGTTGGTGAAGCTTTATGAAATGTTCTGTGGATGGTTCTCAGTCCAAGTGGAAGAGGGTTTGCTTCTTCAACAGTCCTTGTCTGGCTCAGAGCTTCACAGTACAGCAAATCAGGCAGCTGGAAGACCGGTGTCACCAGGCTACTAGGTTCGTGCTTTAAGAAAAGCAGGCATGGCTTTACAGAAACTATAGGTGTAGCTATTCAGGCTCTAGCTATAGAATAAAATAAAGAAAAAATAAAACACAACAATTTGAGGCTTGTTAAGCTTGGCAGGGATTTCAAGTTAACTTATTTCAGGTCAAACTCATCTTGTACCCACACAAATAATTAAGAAAGTTATATGAAGCCCATTTGCATGAATTACTCTGGAAACAAATTTTACTGAATACGGAATGAATTATTCCACCATAAAATAGGTGGAAGTACTTCTTAGAATAAACTACTTTGCATCTTTTAGCTGTCAGCTTGCTCTTTTAAATTGTATTATTACTTACTTGTCTCTGCCTGTCTACTGTTATGTCCTTAAGTGCTCTGGGATCATCTTGCTGGCATATAGCATTGTCTCTGTGTGTGTGTATACATACATATACACACATGTAGTGTATATCTTGTATATGTGTATAGCGAGAGCGTGCAGCCCAGTGTGTTCTTACTGTAGCTCACAGTCTGTGTGCTGTGCTTCCCTGTTGTCCTGGCTCAGGATCTTTCCCTCCCTGCACTCCTGAGTCCTGTCCTGAGAACAGTAACCAAAGTGTTGAGATTACTTCATTTTACATCTTTTCAAATGAGAGGGAATGTGTCTGGATCAGTATTGCAGTGAAGTTGTAAAAACTGAGATGGCCTTGGGGAGCGAAATCGTAAGGCCTGTATGTGTCACTTTGAATAGTAAGCCTGATGATGGGGCAGGTCCTTTTGCCAGGCAGGCTGCCAGGGATACTGTTGCCACCACAAAATAGTCGACAGCTGAAACCCCATTAGGTCTTAAGCAGAAAGAAATCTGATGCAAAACCCTGTGGTGGTGTTGGGCATCCCTAATTCCTGGGCAGAGAAGTGAGCAGGAGGTGCTAGGCTGCGTGTAAAGCAGAGTATGTTCTCCATGGAGCAGCCTATCCTCTCTAACCACAATATACCACAGCTTTCCAGCTCGCTGTTCTGAAAGCTCTGCTTTTTGGGGGAAGGTGGCTCTGCCCTAGCCACGTCTCCACCGCAAAGGCAGCCTCTGTACGTGCAGATGCTGTTACTGAGCCCCCACTCTTGCGGTGCCGCTCTCCTGCCCTGGGGTCTCCTGGAGCCTGAGGAACCAGAGTCCTCCAAACCAGCACAGCGGGGTATGGGGAGCATAAATGGGAGAACAGCATGGTGGTGTTTCTCTGCCTCCTGTCCTCTGTGTGCAAAAGGAAAACACTTCAAGTGGGTAAAATAAATAAAATGTGGTTGTATTGCTTCAATATTAACTCTTTAATATGAAAGAAGAGGGAAAGGAAAGCAGTCTCAAACAGCCTCCAGTGCGTGGGCAGACCTCTCTTCACTCCTTGTAAGTAGTTCTAGTGATTTACATGGCTTAATGGAAGTTGTCTTCTGTTGCCTTTCCCTTCCCTTCTCTTCCCTGCTCTGCGCAGCAGTGCCTTGTGTTTTGGCCTAGGGCTATGGGCCTCCTTGAGAAGCTTGCCTCCCAATTTCTGACTCCCGGCTCAATCTGCTGCCTTGGGTGTTGGCTTTTTCCCAGCACTGCTGGTGCTGACTGTGCTGCTTATTTATCCCATTGGACATCATTAAAATAAAGCTTAATTTCTAAGCTATTTGGTAGATTGGTGCTGTTTGCATCTGAAGCTGTCATAGCCTCCCCAATACTCAAAGGTTTAACTGAAAGCAACAATCCTTTCTGAGTTTACTCTGATTTTTGTCAGGGACTGAAGTCCTATTTGAAATTTACCCTTAGACAGCTTTGCACTTCTAAGATTTATTTTTTTTTCTCTTTGGTGTCTTTTTTTCTTCGATGAGAATCTGTTTCCACATCCAAACTGTCTGCATTAGCTCTCCTGTTCACCTGGATGCCCCCTTCTGCTCCTGGGTATCACAGCTGCTTGTTGGGATGGGGGATGGGAGTGGGGAAGGAGGCTGGTTGTTAAATCTCTTCCATCCTTTAGCTGGCAGGAAGACGGTGATTCATCCTGTCAGCTTTGACTTGAAGCATTTCTAGACCCCAGATGTGTGTTCCCAGTGTTCCTAGATTGGCTGCGCTCCCTTAGAAGCAGAAGCTGTGGGGGAATGCAATAAAGACATCCAAGTTCAGCGGCACAAGACTATGTAAATGCAGCTATATCGTTGCTGGCGCAGGCTGAATATCCAGCTGCACTGCATCATGTGGATTTATGAGCCTGAGTCTCCACTAGCTCATGAATCTCTGTTTCTGATCTGTTGCTTGGTGTAGGCACGCACATCTTTGCAGATGCATGCGCTCAGAGATCCGGTCTGAGACAGTTGTAACTCTCTGTATCTTACCATTTCAAGTACTGGTTCTTGAGCTGTGACTGGCAAGGGGCCCAGCAGCCATATGGCAAAGGGTATGTTGCCTAATGCCTTATTCTCTTCACTGACTCCGTTTGGAGTCATATCTAAGTTCTGAACCCTCCAGATTTTTGGATGAACTAGCCTGGTCTTCCACTTTGAAGCACTCTCCCAGGAAAGAAGCGGGCAACTGTAAACCTTAAACTGCAAAGGAGGATGTAAAACTTTCTTCTTAGAGACACCATGAAATGAACTTTCCAGCAAGACTTTTCTTAGGGAAACGTGCTTAGAAGGTGATGAGGAACATGAGAAAACCCAAATGGGTGACGATGGAGTAACTAAGATAATAACATTAGTGAAAAGATCTGCTCTGCTAGATCAGTAGCAACTGTTTTTGAAAACATCAGTTTCTGATAAACCTTTACATACCAAATCTTACTTTGTTCAGTTCCCAGGGCTATCCTGGCTTGCTTATATATTACACTACGAAGTTAAGCATGTGGTATTTTTAATAAATACTTATTGCTGTATCTTGATCCAATAAAGAGATGTTTCAGGATAAGTTGAACATTGCAAAATCTTATTTCAGTGTTTTGTTTCTTTCTCATCAAGAGAAGTTACAAAATGACAGGTTGCACTGCTGTTAAAGCAGTGTTGTCAAGGAGAGCCATCTAGATATTAACTGATGAGATCTTAACTAAACTTTTCATGATAGAGCTGTTTTGTCAGTCAGGTCCCTGCTTATGTATGCGTTGGAAGAGTGGCATTCAATTAACTGTTCTCCATGAGTTAAAAATTACATATGCATCTTAGCCTACTGTCCCATAGTTTTCTACTATAAAGCTTGCCAAAACCAGTGCACAATGACATGGTGATTAAATGCCCTGTAAATGACTTGTTTTAAACAGACATGTGCAATATAGGTGGCAACTCATGGCTCTGGAGTGCATGTAGTACTTAATAAACTTGAAGTCTTAACACTACCTTTTTTCTTCCTATAAAGCTTACTAAACATTGTTAGATACCTGATCATGGATCGTTTTTCATAGAATCATGGAATGGTTTGGGTTGGAAGGGACCTTTAAAGGCCATCTAGTCCAACCCCCCTGCAACGCAGGGGCATCTCCAGCCAGATCAGGTTGCTCAGAGCCTCATCCAACCTGGCCTTGAATGTTTCTAGGGATGGGGCATCCACCACCTCTCTGGGCAACCTCTTCCAGTGTTCCACTATCCTCATCATAAAAAAAAATTTCCTAATATCCAATCTAAATCTACCCCCCTCTATTTTGAAACCATTACTCTGTGTCCTATCACAACAGGCCCTGCTAAAGAGTTTCTCCCCATCCTTCTTGTAAGCCCCTGGAAGGCTGCTATAAGGACTCCCCAGAGCCTCCTCTTCTCCAGGCTGAACATCCCCAACTCTCTCAGCCTGTCCTCATAGGAGAGCTGCTTCAGCCCTCTTATCATCTTCGTGGCCCTCCTCTGGACTCTCTCCAACTGGAAGAGAGTATTTTTCAGTAATACTGGTTTAGAATTTCTCCTAAAGGGAGAAATCAATATGTTGCATCTGATTGCTAGTGAAGGGAGGTGGCTGGATGGTCTCTGGCAGCCACTGGAGTAATAAACCCTTCCTTGGGCACAGGTTTAGAGCTTCCTCTAGCAGAGTGCTGTAGTGGGAGGCTGGGGAAGTGGAGCTGATGGGGTCAAGGTACATGGCTTGGTATTGAAATGCTTTCTGTTTCAAAGTGTGTGCACCGAAAACAACATGTTTACGGAGGCACAAAAACCTACCTGTACAGGTTGCCTCTGACATTCAGATGCTGAGGGCAAGAGAAACTGCGCAGCTCTAGAAGAGGGACTGCTGGTGTACACGCTGGCTGTGTAAACATACCAGTACTCACCTGGTAGGCTTACGCACAAGTCCTTTCTGAATATATTTGGTGGAAACAAGACCAGTGTTTTTATTAGGGATTGCCAGCATAAATATTTAAAACATCTCCTACCTAATTCCTCCAATTTTGTTGTCTTTATTCTTCTCTGAAAAGCATGTTCTTTCATGGAAAGATTGTTCCTCCTAGAGAGAAGGCAGGTACTAATGTTTGTAGATAAAAGAACATCTAAGAGATCAGAGAGCTGTGTGTTTTGCTGTACTGCTGTGACTAATTGAAAGATAATGCAGTAGAAGGGAGGTGGGAGGGAGAGGACAAAAGAGAGGAAGAAAGACTACTTGTGTGTAAGTCACAGCCACAAGCTCTCCTTTGCTGCCGGGGGCATGGAAGGAGAGGGTATACAAATGTACCTTAGCCGAGATGGAATAAAGCCCTAAGCCAAAACTGTTTACAACTTGTGTGTTATATCCACATCAGCCTGTCAACAGTGGAGATTAGAGGTTTATTTTGCCTTGGTCAATTTTATTAAAACTACAACATGCCGCTACTACAACGGGCACGCACTGGGGAATCCTTGTGTTGCTGCCCGTTGGCTAAACCAGGGGAGCTGCAGCCTCTGCAAGGTGCCATGCATTGGCAGAAACTGCTCTTACTGCTGGGGCATGTGGAAAGCATGTGGGACTCTGCTGGAGTGGTGTAACTTGCTGAGGAGTGATAGTATAACAATGCATCCCATGCTGCTCTTAACCATGCTTGCGTAAACCTAGCAATAAATGTCCAAGTGAAAGCTTCCTTTTCCCTTTTGCAAGTAAACTAGAGTAACTAGAAAAAGGGTAATTCCTTCAGGGAAGATTGAATCTAACCCCTATCTGAGTTTAAACGGCTTTCTAGAATCAAAACTTAATTTAGTCGTAGTCTGTTTGTGCTTTCAACAGACATGTTTTAGAGTAGATGGCCTTGGTTTGCTGTGGATCACATGTTTACTCCTATGTGTAAACTGTGGCCTGTTGATCAGACAGGAAATGTTTTGGGTTGAAAAGCTTCCTGTCACGTCCTCATTCATGTGAAAATGAAGCTTCTTGCTGTTGCAATCTTTCCTGCAGGTCGAGGGAACTGCACTGCAGTTTGAAAGAGATTGCAGAGCTGTTTCCAAAGGATGCTGCTCCATCCAAGCAGATGGTTGGCCCGGAAAAAAAAAAGGCTGGAACTCTAGGATGTTGCTCCAAAGAAAGTGGGGAGAGAGCTAAGTGAAAAGGAATTTTAAAAGACGAATGATGTGCAAACTTCTTGCTCTCAGGGCAGGAGAGTTTTCGGTAAAACGTGGTTTATGTGTGAGGAAAGGTTGCAGGTCAAATGCTGGGAAAAGTCTGAGGTCGGTTGTCAAAGATCTAGATAAAGGTACGTGTATCCAGTGCTGATGCAAGCTGACAGATGCTGGATGACCGTGTATGCTCCTTAACCTGTGTGATCTGTATCACATGATGCTGTGATAACTGGAGAATGACCAGTCAGTCCGTGCTGACTGTGCCCAGTCTTCTCACCCCTGTTCCACATATCAAGATAACGAACAAACCCCATCTCTCTTTAATCATCCGAGGGAGTACCAGCTCTCCTGCCTACACAGCCAGCTTAGAATGAATCGAGGCCAGTGTGTCAGACAAGCAGCTGATCAACAGATCTGCTCTTCCAAACGTCCACTCCTGCAAGTTCTCCTCAGTAATACTACTGTCCACGTGTTTTCTCCTGTGGGAAGGAGGGTTGCAGGTTTGTGGAATATAAGCAAGTCCTACTGGCCCTGGCTCCCCGCTTCAGCAGATTAGTTGAACTTTATCCTGTAGTAGCCCCGTTTCTCTCTTGGTCAGGTACAGGCTTTTCTCCACATAGGGAAACGTGGAGAGCTGCTTTGGGAGTAAAGGCCTGTAACGGATTCGCATTTCACACGACTTATTTTATTACCTGCTTTTCATTGGCCTGGTGAAGACACTGACCTCTGCATGAAAAAGTCTGTTGGATAGTGATGGCATAGAGAACTTGGCAAAATCAAAGCATTTACAGCATCTATATCTTTGAAGTGCCTGTTTAATAGTGCCATTGTCATGCCAGTCGGAGGCAACACTTCTCTTTGCAATTGAAAGGCTCAGCAGAGCTAGCTGATAAGAGCTGGTGCCCTGCTGGGAAATTGACCCTTTGAACTGGGAAGAATCCCTCCAGATAAGCAAGTAATGGAATTTTTATCAGGTCTTGCTTTTTATTGTAGCATGTTTAGAGTTGTCAGTCTTTCTATGCAGCAGCAGTGTTTTCTCTCTAGTTCTGGTAGGCGTGTGGGTAATGTAATATTCACGCTATAAAGATGCAGCTTCCAGGCTTGGAAGGAATAGCCATGCCATGCGCTCTCAGGAGAACAGAAGGGAAGCAATGACAATATAACTTAAATAACAAACATATGTTGATTTAGGAGACAAACTTGTTGAGCATCCTAACTCCCAAGGGAAAGGAGAGGAGTTGTGAGGATAATCTTAGCATCTTTATCGGACAGATATAAAGTTTTTTTCACTACTACTTTTTTTTTTTAAAAAAAAAGAAATATATTTAAAGAACTTTTTTCAGTTTGCTATAGAAATAAATACATTAAACCTCATAGATAAATCTGTCTCTAAAATGATTGCATTTGTCTCAACAACATAACAATGTTTTGCTTGCAGATATTGTTAAGCACTAGGTTTCTTCTGCACCAGTGAGAATCTGCTTTCATTTAAAGCAGGGATCAAGCTTTCCAAGGCTTTTCTTTCTAAGCCATAAAATTGAGCCATTAGACTTGTTGTCTCAAATCCCAGTACCAAAAAAGCAAAGAGAAGGAAACTAAAATTCAGACTTGACCTGGTTTTGAGCCTCATTATGTGCCTGTAGTGAACTATTGATATCTCCAGTTTGACCACCCCAGGAAACCACAGTGGATCCTGTGGAAAGGCCTCTGTCGTCCATGGGGGCATTTGAGTCGGCTTCGCGTGTTCAGAACTGGGACATTGCAGATTCAGCCCATGCAATCTGTTTGGCAAAGCAACCATCTCTGGCAGGCTACACATCAAATACAGATGGTTTGAGTTTTGAAGTTTGAGACGATAATAAAAGATAGGGCTTTATTAAATACGTCAATCTGAACAGATCCGTCTGGGGGACAACCTTGCATAGAACAAAAGGAAGCTGTAAGGGAGGGTATTGCGAAGCTATGCGGGAAGCTGCTGCCGTTGTGGGGGGACGGGACACGTTGCTCTGAGTACAAATTAATCAAGTTCAGGCTGGCATTCCTTCGTGTCAGGTTTCCCCTTTGGTCTCCCTAAGACACTGCTGCAGTGGAAGACCTTTCTCTCCAAGTAGTTTTATTCCATTTAATTGCTCTTTAAAATGTGCTTTATTCCTTGCTAACAATATAGCAGCGCTGTGCTGTATTAATGAATTTGTAATTTAAAGAAAAGGGACAGCGGCTGACATATGGCAAATACATGCTTTAGTTCTGGTAAGCACATGATTTTGAAGATAAACAAAGCTGTTTCCTAATCCTCAGCATGTACTTATTTTGTTTTGCTGATAATAAGAAAAAATTAACACTGTTAAACATGATTGAAAACAGCAGTATCCTCTGAAATTAATGTCTGTGTGAATGACATTGAAAGTCTCTTTGCTTCTTCGCATTTACTCTAAACTAGCATTCATTTATAAGTGTAAGATGCATTTAAAAAATCATCCTAACTCCAACAAGTAGTTTTAAATCTATTTTTTTTCTTTTCAGTCTTGTAACAATGGTCTTTCTTGCTTCTCAAATGTGTATAACTAAAAGCTATTTTTATTAAAAATTGGATTCTACCAAAAAGTTTCCAAATGCTGGAAGAGTTTTTAAAAGTATTTTATAACATAGATGTTTTGTATTGAAGTTTATAATTACTTCCAGCATGCAGGTTGGAGTAAATCATAGTTACAAAATTTGTGTTGTAAGGAAACTTATGCAGGCATAAAAATTGAGGGAAGGCAGCAGTTATTCTGCTATTCCACATTTTAAGTAGATTTATTAAAGTTAACGGAAGGCTTCTCAGAAACCCAAGACACAATCACTGCCCTGGCTGTGTGGGCAGTGCTTCATTTAGCAGTAACTGGTCCTCTGACTCTGAGACCAGATGCCAGACTGCCCAAATCCGTATCGTGCAGCCCTTGTCCATAGCTGCACTGCACTGTGCACTGCACTACACACACACCCTTCGTAGAGGCATTGCTCTTTGGTGAATTGCCTTTTTTTTTTGCATTCAGCATCTCTGAAATACTCATCAGGGAGCTGAGAGTGTGTGTGGCATGCATTAAGGTACTACATGAAAGCGTGGGCTGAGCAGTTCAAAGCCTCTTTGAGCTAGAGCTCAAGGACTGTGGAGAAACCCAAATCCACCTCTTTTCTGGCCCACCTGGTAGGAACAGTCTGTGGCCTTTTCTATATTCCACACGTTGTGTGCAGTTACTCAAAACCACACCATGGAGCATCCCACCAGTCAAATGCTGTAGGTGACTGCAGGCTTGTGCACTGGCCCTGTTTTATTTATCAGTGCAGAAACGCTGGCGTGTCCTTCCCATTAAAGGAGGGCCAACATACTCCAAGTGTCTCTTGGCTGTAGTGTCTGGCTGTACTTGGCCCTGACAGGCTGCAGCTGCACCGAAGGCTCATGGCTCGCATCTTGCTGGTCCTGCCAACGCGTAGAATCATAGAATCTTGAGGTTGGAAGAGACCTCCAAGATAATCAAGTCCAACCATCAAACTAACATCACCATGCCTACTAAACCATGTCCTGGAGTGCCACATCTACACGTTCTTTGAACATCTCCAGGGATAGTGACTCCGCCACTTCCTTGGGCAGCCTCTTCCAGTGCCTGATCACTCTTTCAGTAAAGAAGTGTTTCCTAATATCCAACCTAACCTCCCCTGCTGCAACTTGAGGCCATTTCCTCTCATCCTATGACATACACGCTATGTGAGAAGCTAATCTAGGCTGTAAAAAGAGGAGCCAGGATGAGGGAGGTGCTATGATGGGTAGCCCTTTCTTGAGGCTCAGCTGAGTTCAGTGGTCTGTCCAGAAGAACAGTTGGGCACTGCACCCTTACAGTACTGTTGCAGAGGTAGCATCACCTCTAACTCTTTACTGAAGCATTCTAGAAGAGTCCTGCTGAGGTCATGGGGAGGAAGGTTGATGCCATCAAAACCAGGAATCTAGTTTACAAAGATCTCTGGCATACCCTACATCTCCTCTCAGGTTAAAAGACAAGACCCCTTTTAATACAAAGCCCAGCCTCTAAAGTGGCTTCTCTCCACCAAATCTGAAAAACGTCTTTGTGCCCTGGAGTTACGGAAGGAGAAAAAGAAAAGAGCATGCCATTTGGAGACCTTTTGTGATTTTTTTTTTTCTTTATCTTTTAAAATAGAGAGGTAACTTGTCCCTTGTATATCCCTTCTTAGCTGTTTCCATGGACTGAGCTGTAGATTTAATTTTTTTGACCTTTTTTTGTTAAAGCTATGATGTTCTCCTACATACGACTGTATTGTGAACAGCACAGAAAAAGCAGCTGGTTGTTTTATGCTTCTTCATCATTCTTCTGATTAATGATGGCTAATTTCTTCTAATGCCTCTTGTACGAGGGTTTTAGCTCTGCTTTTTGAAACAGCTGTACAGCTATGAAGGTAATTAGATCAACTCCTGTGACCACACTCAGGCCACTCTTCCCTTGAAGGATTCTCCTGTTTTGCTTCCATCAGTGCCTAGGAGCAAGAGAGTAACATGCAGAAAAAAACGTGTTATTTAGCTGGAAAAATGGATTCTGTTGCTGTGTTGGTCTTCTAAAGAAGAGATGTGCATGCTGAAACCTTTGCTAATCAAGTTCCAGTCATTCAGAAGAAACTAAGCTAGTTGTTGTCAATATTTCGTGGCCGCTGCTTTGTCAATGAGTTGAGGCAGCAGTGCTTTCAGCTTTCCTGCTTCATTACCCCTTATCATGAAACACATTTTATTGTAAAATAACTGGAGCTTCTTTATAAATTTGAACAGTGTGACATTAATTCCTCCACTGTTGTGAAAAGCTTTTATTTGCCTCTATTTAATAGTGTTGAAGTAGTGAAATGTTGATAATACAGTGATGCACTATTTTACAGTATTGCCAAAGTAGTGTTCAAATAAGTAATGAATCTTTGCAAGACAAGGTTTGGTGTCAACCCATCTTTCGGATGAGGAAAGGTGACAAAGAATGTAAAGATTCTGCTGGAGATCTGTTAGTAGTCACAGGAAAACCTTGATCCACATTCAAGGAGTTGAGTTTGTATTGTGTGCTCTGTTTTCACAGCTGCCGTGTCTCTCAGATTCTGTATAGGTCTAATGATACAGAAGCTTTGTTCTGTCTTATAGATCAGAATTCAAAGGGGAATGTACGAGTGTCTTGCTGGAAGATGTGACTAGATTTGATTATTTGGCAGTGGGTACACTCACTACTGCTTAGAATAACGAAGAAAACATACAGCTCTGCCTCAGGTAGTCAGCATTGTCCCAAAAACCAAATGCTTGCTGCTTCAGGGATTCAGTCTTTCCCAAGACAGACCATGTGCTTAATTATTGCCTTGCTGTTCAGAGCAGAGATTGGCTTCCTGAACGGTGGGATTTGCTTTGGGTTCTCATTCAGTGTTGTACACCATGGTGTGACACACGATATGCCCTGCGGTGTGGCATGTGCTATGATGCTAATCAACATTCAATACCAAAGGAGGAGAGCAGCTGCTCCGCAGTCAGCATGTCTGAACAGTCCTGTGCCCAGCAGGGTATCGCTTAATTCGCGCTAATGGATAAAGAACTGGCCTCATAACGCTTATGCAAATGAGGCTAATGATCAGGGAAAAAATGCAAACTAGTTTTCATTTATTCATAGAGATAGGTGTAATTAGAGGTAATAGCTGCATCAAAAAACTTGCTCTCCAGCATTTATTTGTTGATAGTACAAAATATGAATGGCTTGTTCCACTATTTCTCTCGTGAAGTCATTAACTTCACACAGAAGTTGAGTATGTATGCTCTTAAAATCTCATTGAGAGAATTACAAGGCTTAATGGGGAAGAGCTAGGGATAATTGCATCTCGTAAACTCACCTCAGTCATTTCCACTGTGTGCTAACAGATCTCCTATTGAAAATCCATTGCTGGGAGGATCCCTGTATTGATTCAGTTTTACCGTTTTACATTAGCTCCTCTGTCTGCTGTAGATAGGAGAAATCCAGAGGAGGCAACCTGTCCATTGCGGTTGTGGCAGCTGAATAATAAGATCATAATCACATATGAAGGTCTTATTTTAGCATCTAGGCCATAGAGTACTGGCCTCCCTCTTCAGTTTCCTCTGGCGTTCTTCCTCATTTGTGAAGCCTGCTGTCCCTCTCACAGGTGTGTCATCCCAGTGGCATGGCTGATTCCATTTGATCATTCACATCTTGAAGAATCAATCAGTTACAGTGGCGTAGTCTAGTGGTATCAAGCAGGAGTTGATCTAGCTGCACTTTTAACAAGTCATCATCTACTTGGGTACTTCAGACAGTGCCAAGTGCATGCTTCCAATCCCACACTACAAGTTGGTTTTGGCTGTGCAGATTTCTCTACCAGTAGTCTTTCTGGTGTGATGTGTAGTGAAGAGGTAAATCCAGCCCTAATCTCATTTACAAGAGGAAACTGAGTGACACTTGAGGCTCTGTGGTCTCAACACGGAGCCAGTCCAGGTTGGTATGAGTGTTCTTTTTTTCTGTAGTTTAATGTGGTGCAAACTAGCTACATAAAATTCTGCGAGAGCTAGTTTCACTCCCACTGAGCAGGCAGCTCTCTGGACCTTTGTATGGTCACTAAGTCTTGCCACATTGTAGATATTATCTCATCAGCACGCCAAAAATTGATTGAGGAAGGACTTTCTAATCCAACTGCATAATAGCGCCAAGTTGGTTGAGAAAGCAGTGTCAGTGCTCAAAATGGGGTCAGGATTCTCCATTCTGTAACCAAAGTTGTCTTAATGAAACTGTAGCTAATTTAACTGGATTATCTTTTTAAACCTTTTACCCCCTTTTTTTTGTTGTTGTTTTTAATGTGCCCATTAGTAATCTGTTAAGGTCCTCTTTCTGTGAATGGAGCTTCCACCAGTCTGGAGGTGTGTGGGGGATGTCTGCTGATGAAAGCCAATTATTCAAACCTAAAAAGCAATTCTTGCCCAAATCCCCACCCTGCTCTTTGCTGGAAAAGGTGTTTCTTGCTTTAAAACTTGCCCAGTGCAAGGTTCAGAGTACCTTCAGAAGACTGGAGTTCTTGTTACGATGTTGGAAGTAAAGTCCAAGCCAACTGTCAATAGTTTGCATTTACTAAAACAATATAATTATCACTGACTCATTACTTCTGTGTATCAGGGGAGGAAAATCATGAAGGAGTACCACTGAGGAGAGAGTAGATGATGACTGAGAAGGGAGGGATGTGTGTATCACAAAAATCCAAAGATTACATCAAGCTGGAGAGTCATGTGTATGTGGCTGTTGCGAAACATTTATCCTCATCTTTCCTCTGCGTACTAATTGTCTGAGAGTTAGTCTTGTCTCAGCAATAATTGTTGTAGACAAGAAAGCAAGTCAGGAAAATATGCAAGTTTAAAGGTACTAAATCGTCAAAAACTTAAAGTAACATTAAACATGCATGAATATTCTCAGGACTTTTTATGGACTCTGTATGTAACGATTGCCATTTCTCAGACCTGTAAAAATGCCACGTCTTGACAAATCACCTGTCAGACATACCTGGAGTCATATCAAGCAGCTCTGATATTCACAGGTTTTACTTAACAAAACCTGATTTGTCGAAATTCAGGGTTTTGCCTTGAGTTCACATTGCTATCTCAAATATTTGCCTTCAAAACCTGTTTAAAAAGTTTATATAGTGGAAAGGTTGCGTGTTTTTCTGCTGTCTCATCCTGAAAATGATTGAACTTTTTCCTTAGAAACTGCAGAATTGCAGAAACTAATCTTGAACTACCTTTGTGAAAGTGGCCTGACACTTGAGCAGATTCCCTCAACCTCTGATGTTGGAACTCATAGCAACGGTGAAATGCTTCACTCCATAGTGACTGAGTGTAAATATGTTCTTAAAAATAAGGGGAGGAGGTATTGTGTATTCTAGAAGCGTGCATTGTCTATGGCCATAGATTGCCTTAGCACTTGTTCACTTCCATTAAATCATGGTGCCATTTCAAAACTAGGCATTATTACTTCAGGGCTATGCATCCAAAGGAGTCCATCCCCCTGAGCAAGCTGGTGAGAAAAGCTGGGACATGCTGGCAAGCCCAGGTGGGTGCAGCTTAAAGCTCAGAGGCTGCCAGCTGAATATCAGGTGTCAGGTATTGTCAGGCAGTTGCTGTTTCAGCAGCTGACAGTACCGTAAGGACTTAAGCGTAGATGGTTGCTTGTACAAAGGTCAGTTGTGTCAAGGGTACCAGTTGAGTGTTCCTAAAACAATCTTAATTTGTACTGTGTGCTTCAGACATAAGGATTTGCATTATTATGACTAATCTAAAATCTTTTACTCTGAAAATATGCTTAGATGTTCTTAACAGTCTGCAAACATTTCCTAAATACAGTTAAGGACATACATATGTATTGGAGGCTCCAGACTTGTCTATAGTAACGTCACATCGGTAATGAGGCGAAGCTTGATCTTTAGGGGACTTAAACTGATTTTTCTTTCTTACAGTTACAATTAAATATCTTGCCAGCTGATGTGGAAAGGGTAATTACTGCTAGCTGAGGAACATAATTAACTTGATTTCTGTTTTAATATTTGTTTAACTGAGATCCTCACCATTATCCTGCTGAGAACCAGGCATAACTCACATGTTGAACAGTCACTGGCTGTCCACTTGGCCTTGAACTTTAAGTGCAGTGAAGATGAAGAGAAAGAAAGGAGGACTTTTATGTCTCCAGCCACTTCATCCTAAGCATCTAGCTCTGTGGTGAAAGGAATACTTGGAGGAGAAATTTGACTCTTTCAAATGCCTTTGGACTGTGACTCTACTAGGTCTGGGCTTTTTTACTGATCTAGCACTTCCTGACTAACCTTGCTCCTCAATTCATACCTGTGTGTCCATAATTCCAAAGGCACTTGATAGGCAACCGAGAGAAGTGCTGGTGAAGCCATCTTCCCTAGCTGCCTTTTGATGTGGTTTTGCTGTATCGGTGTAGTTATAATAGCTAGCTACTGACCAGGAGTGGGACCGTCCTTCTGGGATTTCCTTCTGTCCCCTCCCTAACGCTGACAATCGTGCTCAGCTCATCCTACAGTAAACCAGTTCTGGGAGCTAAACCAGCAGAGAAAAACTAATCATACTGGAGGGGAAAAAAAAAAAAAAAAAAAAAAAAAAAAAAAAAAAAAAAAAAAAAAAAAAAAAAAAAAAAAAAAAAAAAAA